>CM050166.1:411351187-411426187 GCA_027410445.1 Discoglossus pictus | reverse complement strand
ATTTCAGAAAAAAATGTAAATCGCTCCTCTGAAAAGTAGATTATTTCCCTTAACTCTTATTTTTACTAGAAACTTGATTTTGCAAACAATGTTCAACTTTCACTAACGCTAGCAGCCTTGTCTTTGGGACTGTGGTGGACATTTGACCGTTCCAGAAGTGGGCTTGGCCTGGGCATTACAATCGCCTTTCTTGCAACACTCATCACTCAATTCCTTGTCTACAATGGAGTGTACCAGTAAGTAATTTGTCTTGCATGTTAAACATATATATGGGGTAAATGTAATAAAGAGGTTGTGCTAATACTGCAACTATCGCTAATTATAAATTTTCCATCCTCTAATAATTGTCTGTATTAAGCCACCGAGGCATCATTCAGTTGTGTTAGAGACAAGCACAATGGATACCATCTATTAACTGTTATTGGATGCTTTTTTTTATGCTGTACTATTATGAAAGCTGATAAAATAAATGCTGTAACCAGGGCTGGACAAATACCCTGGAAACATGTTGTCACAGGTCTTATATTGGATATTAGCCATATTGCTATAATGATACTTACCTGGCTCCTATGTTTGCTGTTTAATTCTTTAAGACTATAAAGAAAGCTACTAGAAACAAGCCTACAGTGTTTTACAATGCATTGAAACCTTTTCCAATAATATTGTCGGGAACATGTGTTAGATTCAAAAATTATATATTTTCTGATGACTTGTGCACAATTTTCTTAATACGCTTTTACTTTTAGGTTGCTCATGTTTTTTGTCTTTCTCAATTCTTAGATACACATCACCAGATTTTCTGTACATACGTTCCTGGCTGCCTTGTATATTCTTCTCTGGAGGTGTCACTGTTGGAAACATAGGACGACAATTAGCAATGGTATGCAGTTATATGTTCTAATAAAATACATACCGTATTTATCGGCGTATAACACGCACCTCATTTTAAGAAGGAAATTTCAGGGGGAAAAAAGTAAATTTCAAATAAAGAACTTTGAAGCAAAAACCTCAATCCCCCTCCTCAACCCCCCCATCCTCATCCTCATCCTCCCTCCTCATCCTCCCTCCTCAACCCCCCCATCCTCATCCTCCTTCCTCAACCCCCCCTCCTCAACCTTCCTCCTCATCCTCAACCCCCCATCCTCATCCTCCTTCCTCAACCCCCCCCCCTCCTCAACCTAAACCCCCCTAAATACCTCCCCCCTCACTTACCTGCTACTGCTCTGGCCTCCGCTCCTTGACCCGGCGCGCATGTGACGTCACATGCGCGCCACGTCATTAGCATATACCGGATATTTAGGGGGGTTTAGGTTGACGAGGGGGGGGGGGTTTAGGTTGAGGAGGGGGGAGGAAATATCGGCGTATAACACGCACACATCATTTGCCCCCTATTTTCAGGGAGAAAAAGTGTGTGTTATACGCCGATAAATACGGTACTTGTTAATTTAAATTCATATTTCTGGAAAATGAATTACAAAATTAAACTTTGTAAACTGATTTTCAGGGACATCAAGAAAAAGCACATACGGACTGAGGAGCGCCTAAAATTGGCACCACTGCACAAGAAGGACTTTATGACCCCTGGAAATATTTGCAGGGTTACCAAGTAACAACTCAAACCTTCCAGATTCATCAAATCTACACTATGAGGACTGTGGCTCTTAGATTTTCTGATTACATTTTGTGGTGTGCAGGGTTTTTCAGCTCTCTGGTTACGCAGTACATACAGAAAATTGATGGGCATAGAGTGCACGGAAAGAGGAAAAAATCCATCTCACAAAAAGGCTCATCTTCCCTATAATACAGCAGACTTGTTTGTTATCTGTTGGCTGTGTGGTTGGATTTCATAATGTACTATGCATGGTAGAATAAGCCATTTGGTAGCTTTTCAATCCAGTATTAACAATTCAAAGGGCATATATATTATACGTCTGTGTCCAAGGGAGATCTGATGGTGGATGGTGCTGAAAAGAGTGGAGTTGAGTTTTAGTAGGCGATTTGTTATTTATCCAAAATGTAAAATAAGGCTGTAGGGTAAAATATTACATTAAATATTACTTTTCATAAATTTAATCAGTGCTACTTACATAGTAAAGCACTCCAAACAGAAAACTGTCTAAAAGGAACTCTTCATGCAATTTTTGTTTTTTTATATTCTATTTTTAACAAGGTTACTTAATGTTATCCTCCTTACTTGTCATGTAAAATGTATACTTTTACTTTACATCTAAGAAGTCTACATATTGAGTTTGTGCATGCTTCTGGAACCAACCCTTTGTCCCTGTTGTGGAAGATAGGGGCTTGACACTTAACAGTGTCATGCTGCTGCAGATAGTGACATGCTGCCTCAAGCCCCTTGTCTGTGGCCTTTAGTTACAGATCTGAATAATGGCAGCCTGCATAAGTGTGAACAGGAATAAATGAACAGGCTCCAGATGCTGTTAATATGGAGGCTTCCTGGAAGTGAAGTGTATCTTTATGACGATTAATCATATTGAGGAGGATAAATTAAGTAACTTAGTGAAGACATTTAAAGGAAATAAAAAGGTATAAAATATATTTTCGGGGGTGGTATTCTCTAAAACCCCATTTTAAACAGCAAGATTATTATAACCTGTGTACTATAAAAAAAAAAAAAATTCCCAGTTTTCTATCATGCGAAGTTTCTCTATTTATTATACATGAGTAATGTAACTTGTAGCATTTTTTCCTTCACAGCCTTAGTAATATTTGCAGTCTGTGATTGCCTTGTAAAAAGAAAAGTGCATTTGTCACTTCATTAAACATTTTGTTGTTTTGAATGTTATATTATATTGGTGAGCACAAAGTATTCACTGAAAGCATTTAATTACATGTAGATCATCTTCAATCTGATTTTTGTTTTTGGAGATTTAAAAGTGCAATGTGTTAAAAGCTTAAACCATGAGCCTGGTATTATCTTTAAAAGGTATATACTTTTTTTTTTTTTTTTATACTTGGGAGAATGCATCTGATTTCACTTTAAACTCCTACTAGCCCCTATTTTTCTGTAACATTATTCTGCAGTATTAGTATTAGTCATGGTCTAGATTCCATAGAAGTAATGCAACATGCATGTATGATATATAAAATACATGTTTTTAATCACTTTTTCATAATAAATGGTTTGATATGTGTAAGTTTCAGGGGGATTTAGTCCCCTTACTTATTAATAATCCAGGATTTTAACTGTGAATCATCAGTAGCATAATGTGCATCACATTAGAAAGAGAACATGAAGGTCCAGCAACTTCACAGTGGTATTAAAGAAGTATTGTAACATTCCTCCATGTGTACTGAAGCTACTTCAGTCACCCCACAACTGAAAACTGCCAACTTAACATCAGGAGGCTGTTGAAACCTACACAAATACTGTAATTTCTTATGAAAATAGCCATTTAAAATGAATATCCCATTGCTTCCAGTGATCTAGACCAGGGTTAATAGCAGTAGTGATGCTCCATTAAAAGCGTGCCTGGTATTGGGAGATGTAAACGCTTCTTGGAATATAAAAATCAGCAATAATTTCTTAACTAGAGAAGTTGGTGTAAATGTTTTGTTTTATCATTAAACTGTATTTAGAAATACTCCTTTTATGTATTGAAAAATTTAAACCGATTTTTATTTCTTTTGGTGATGTTGCCTTTACATATATTATCTTATGCAAGGATACATTGCTGTTGGTTTCAACACTTGCTGCAACATAGCCGAGCACCTGATTTCATACCTTCCGCTAGAAAATACTTTTACGTAACTTCATGTTAAATGAAGTGCAAAGCGGATTTTGTCTTTCAGCTGAAATCCCAAAGCGCAACAGGAAGATAAATCTGTTATCACTTCATATAGAATCTGACAATTTTATCCATCAAATTGGTTAAATTTAGCAAAAAAATATTTGGTGGTATTAAATTCCAGGACTATTGAAGATGTTAAGCATTTAAACGAGTATTACTTTGTTTTAAAATATATCAGTAACTATTATGGTATTTATGAAAATCTTTAAAGAAAGTATTAGAACCTATGGCTATAAAGCATGGGATCTAAATGAATACATACGTGTATACTATAAAATGCTTTTATTTTAGTTGTGTGTATATACATAAGCTAAAATCCAATGTAAGCGGTACTTTTGCATTATTGCTCAACCATGGCCGAGGCTTTCATTTTCAATGTTTTTAATATTTGTTACAATTTTGATTTAACTATATAAAGCCAAATATGTTAATAAGAAGCGTGTCTGTTGCTAACACTTGTAGCAAGTTTTGTAAACCAAAGTGATCCAAGTTGAGAAAATAAAAAAAATGCACTATGCTGGATTTAAACATTTTGATTCAGTTACCAGAATATCATGTTTTTTGATTTTTGTTGTATGTTTATAGATGTATATAACATTTTTTTTTATTATTAAAGTTTGTGGCTCATTTGACGCTTGTGTGTGTGTATATATTTTCTTTCATAGCTTTGATAAACTGATCCAGAAGCCTGCTTTGTGACCTGGAAGCAGAAATGAAGTGAAGTAGCTGCCATTCGCTTTCTGTCTTGCTTGCTTTTTGCATTGGTGTAGCCATATTGAATTATTCTCTTAAAGGGATATGGAAGTATTTTACTAGGTATATAATATACCTGTGTATCTATTGTAATAGAATCATACAAGGGGTGTATGTAAGTAGCAGACTTACCAGAGCCCTTTTTCCCCATGGAAGTGAAAGAGTTAAGCCTCCTGCAATAGACTAATCAAGCCCAGCTGCATTCTGCCTTTAAAAGGACTACTGAGCACTCAGCAGAGTGGGTTCAGTCTGTACTGAGAGCCAGCTCTGCATGCTGAAGCAAACCCACAGACTTTTGGAGCAGAAAACTTACAGGCCTATATACATGAACGCTTTATTTTGCATTAGTTGATGGTAGTGAGGAAACTGCTATTTCTGTTTAGTTAGTGCTTCAAGGAAGCTAGGCTTTGTACCAGCTGATCAAGTTTTCAGTAAAGCTCCTTAAAGCTAGAACGCCTCCTGAGCTACTTCATTGCAGAGACGGTCAACAGGGCATTGACCCCGGAAGTGGCAGCTAGTCTGTCACACTATTTACTTTTTATGTACTTGATTTTATTAAGAAGTGCTTATAAGCTCTGTTTTTTACTGCCTACAATCAAACAAATATTACATGTTTGGGTTTGCAGAAACAGGCTCTACTGTACTTATTTTTCAGTCTCATACTAACAATCAGTGGCCATCTCTCAGCAACATGTTGCTGAGCTGTGGTCCCTAATAGGCGAGCACACCCAGCCTTACGGAGTCTGTGTCTACATATACTGCAGTGGGTAGACCCATACAGGGACTATGTGTTTGAGGTTAGGCAGTAAAAACAGCTTTTACACACTAAATATTTACACAGGGTTATTATTATTATTATTAAATACCTCCCCTTCTGGATTGTTGTGCTGAAAGGGCTTGTGTAATTCAGTGAAGCTGTGAGTCATATCTTATAGGGTCACCCAAGATGGGTGGGTCATAGCAGATAGTCAACACAAATCTTGGTCCATTACAAAGGAACTGGCAACCCACTTCAGTATTTTTTGCCAAGAAAACCTTATGCATAAGCACAACCAGAGACATGGTAATAATGATTGTGCTGTGGTCCATAGCATCATGAAGAGTAGGACACAACTGCACGACATAACATTATATAACTAGTAACATTCTGAAACCCTTTAAAGAGACAGTTCAGCTGATAGACTAAGCTAACATCCTGAGACGGGTGCCTACTAACATTGTATAGCATCTACTGTCATTTGACCATGATTACGTTATAGCAAAGAAAACCATTGCCTTGGCATTAATACTGATCAGATCAATGACTAAATTCTTTATTGCCTTTTTCAATGAACATTGTGATGGGGGAAAAAAATGTCTGAAAAATCTTTTTCAAAATTGTTTGATTAAGAACATAATTAGCTAGGGGAAAATATCAAACAGTATAGTTTTAATCCGAAAAATATATTTTGATTCCGTGGAACTGATTCTGAACATGCATGGAGGAAGGGGATAGGTGTCAAATACCCAAAGTTCCCCTGTGTATCTCAAGCCTTTTTATTGGCTTGTAGGAAGAGTCACTTTGGAGATAATCCATTTATAGTGCGCTATTTTGTATACCAGTGATTTATTATCAACCTACTATGTAGAGAGAAGAAAAATGTGGTTCAAGTAATTTTGGATAATCTCTGTGCAAATGCTTTACTTTGCATCACACGAGGTTATACTAAAGGATAATAGCAGTAGCAAAATTGCAGTTATTATTGTATACAGTCAACCAAAGCATAAACTACATTGTAGTGTAAACTCATGGTTTATTCCAGTAAGGAGCAAAGATTCAGTTTTAGGTTATAACAAACACGCAGATTTACTTAGTGACAAATGATTAAATTAATGTCACACCTTGACATGTTCACTTAGAGAAACAGTGTAAGAGTCATCATTTTAGCTAACTCTCTAACCTATTACAACTCCTGATAACAAAAGTCCCTATCCATCCATACATGAACTATAATAATTGTGGTAAGTGTGTAACGCTCCAAGTCCGTACAGAGCTGGGTGTAGAAGACACAGGAGAGGGGGGAAGAGATGAGAGGTGGGGGAAAGAGACATGAGAGGGGAGCAGACACAGGGAAAGGGGAAGAGACAGGAGAGGTGGGAGGAAGAGACACAGGGGAGGGGGGAGGAGACAAAGGAGAGGGGGGAGGAAGAGAGGGGGGAGGAAGAGACGGGAGAGGGGGTTGAGACACAGGAGATAGGGGAAGAGACAGAGGGGAGGGGGGAAGAGCCAAGGGAGAGGGGGGAGGAAGACATGGTGGGGGGGGGGGGGAGAGGCAAAGGGGAGAGAGACAAATGGGAAAGAGACACGGGAGAGGGAGAGACACAAGGGAGGGAGAAAAAAATAAAAAATGATACCATCCCTTGTGACTGGCAATTTACTAGTAAATAATAAAATATTGACTGCCAGTGCTATACTGAATATAAGGGGGGGGGGGGGGGTGAAGAACATCACCTCATCTGATGCAGATCATTATGAAAAATATGTACCAGGCAAATCAGGAAATTAATTAATAAAAAAAAAAAAAGTTTACACTGAAGCTTCTAAGACTGTTCTAACTAGCCCCTCCCCAATAGGTGAGCATGCATGAACAATTAAAGGGTCACTCCTCTTTCCTCGTATGCCCACATGTAGTCGTTTCCAACTCTCCGTGACCTCATAGACTGTAATACACCAGGCACATCTCTATGTCAACGGTCATGCTCATCCACTTGGTATCCATGGCAGAGATACTGGAGTGGGTTGCTAGTTCCTTCTTCAGTGGGCCATAGCATACAGCTTCTGGTATTCCTATGTGGTCTCCCATCCAAGTAATGAACAGGCCCAACCCTGCTTGGCTTCATGATGATGTGATGTGACCTCTTGGTTTCATGACTAGAATCAAACTCAGGTGGCAGAGGTGAAAGGACTGAATCCTAAACACTGGACTACCAGCAGGAAGGGTAGTAATGCAATTAAAGCAAGGGGGCCTGGCTGAGTTAGATGGGGCATTAAAGGGACATGGAAGGATTATAGTCGTGCGTCTTATAGTCGTGTCCGACTCTTCGTGACCTCATGGACTGATCCATTTGGCATTCATGGCAGAGATACTGGGCCACAGCATACAGCTCCTGGTATTCCTAGGTGGTCTCCCATCCAAGTACTGACCAGGCCTATTTTTTGGGAAGTGTTTAAAAGCTCTGTTTTTTTTCCTGCCCTGTTCGTAACTGGTTCCTCCCCTGTTCCTCATGATAAATCATGTACTTCTAAGTGCAGGGGTTGCCCAGTCTCATAGTAACCAATCAATGGCAATATTCTGAAACATGCTACTTGAGAGCGGTCACTGACAGGCCATATTGAAACAGTGCACGTCATTGTCTGTTAGGGGATAGGATGGTAGAAAGGCTGGAGGAGTTTTTAAACTAGTAGGTTGGGGGGAGGGACTAGATAAATGTTATTGGGTAAAATGTGTAGAGGGGATACGGGATGAATTAACTACTTATGGAGGAGGAGATGGGAAGTAACTCAAATACAGCTGCAGGCACCCCAAAACTACAAACACAAACACATAACATAAGGTGTATGCTCGTTAATGCCAGACGCTTGCCATGATAAATGGGAGAGTTAGAATTATTAGCAATTCATGTAAAATGTGATTTAATCGGCATTACTGAATCATGGTGGGATGAATCTCATCACTGGACTGTTAATCTGGATGGTTATAACCTATTTAGGAAAGATAGTGGCAATGGTAAAAGAAGAGGAGAGATTTGTCTGTATGTTTAGCTTGAATGTAAGCTTATAGTCAGAGAAGACATTTATGGTGGAACTAGTGATGATGTTGAATGTTTGTGGGTAGAGTTAAATAGCGGAGGAGCAAATTCCAAAAGAATATAAACCCCCAAATATAATGGAAAGTGAGGAAATACAAATTTTGTTACAGATTGGAAATGCAGCTAAGCATGGGCAAGTTCTAATAATGGGAGATTTTAACTATCCTGAAATAAACTGGATAAATGAGACCAGCAGTTCTTGAGTACACTTGGGGATTATTATCTGGCCCAGGTTATACAAGAACCTACTTGAAATTAGGCTATCTGGGATTTAGTTATCAAAAATAATATTGATATGGTATCAAATGTTGAAATTGGGCAACCTTTGGGAAACAGTGATCACAACACAGTCTCATTTGAGATTGAATAAAAAAAACATAACTGTAAGGGGCTAACGAAAACTCTTAATTTTAAAAGGTCACATGTTAATGATCTAAGGGCAGCAATACAAAGTATAGACTGGGACAAAGAACTGAAAGGTAAAAATACTGAACTTAAATGGACAATTTTTAAATCCTTACTAAATAAACATACTGTACTTATCATGATATACCAAGTGGGAATAAAAGTAAAAAGAGTAAATCATAACCCATGTGGCTTAATAGTGATTTAAAGATCAAGATACAGAGACAGAGACTGCTTTACGTGAGTATAAGGAAATCAACAAGGCTTGCAAAAGGGCTATTAGACTGGCTAAAATAGAAAATGAAAAGTTAGTTGCAAAGGAAGGTAAGACTAACCCTAAAATATATTTTTTGAGTATATTAATGGGAAGAACGCCAGGAAGGAATCTATAGGAACATTACAATGTGACACAGGCCATCTGATTAGTGACCAGGAAAAGGCAGATGAGCTAAATAGGTTATTTTCTTTGGTATACACAAGGGAGGTACCAGTGGTTGAGACACCGCAACATAATGGGGCTACACTACCTTTGCCAAATAATTGGTTAACTCAGGAAGAAATCCAAAAGAGGTTGGAAAAATAAATGTTGATAAAGCACCGGGTCCCGATGAAATACATCCAAGGGTACTGAGAGAAAAGGGTTCTGTAAACCATTACATTTTTTTATTTTTTTATTTACTCAACACAGGGTCTCTACCAGATGACTGGAAAAAAGCAGAGGTGATACCTATATTTAAGAGCGGAGCAAGAGGAAATGCTGGGAATTCTAGACCAGCGAGCCTCACATCTGTAGTGGGAAAGCTTTTAGAAGGGTTAATAAGGGATAATATACAAGAATTTGTCTATTTGTACAGTATTATAAGTAGGAGTCAACAAGTGTTTATGAGGGATAAGTCATGTCAAACAAATCTAATTAGTTTCTATGAAGAGGTTAGTACAAACCTTGATCAAGGCAACTCAGTGGATGTAGTTTTCTTTTGGGATTTTGCAAAGGCTTTTGATACAAACTAAGGGATACAGGAATTGCAGTAAATATCTGCTCATGCTCAGCTGGCTAAAAGACAGGAAGCAAAGGGTCGTTTTAAATGGAAAATACTCAGATTGAACTAATATGGTAAGTGGGGTTCCTCAGGGTTCAGTATTAGGTCCTCTCATTTTTAACATATTTAATAATGACTAAGAAGTGGGACTGGAAAGTAGTTTCTCCATTTTTGCTGATAACACAAAGTTTGCAAGGTAATTAAATCAGATAATGATGTACTTTCCCTCCAAAGGGATTTGCATAAATTAGAGGAATGGGCATCTACATGGCAGATGAGATTTAATCCAAATTTAATGTAAAGTTATGCATTTGGGAAGAAAAATTAGCCACGCAATTTATCATCTTAATGGAGTTAATCTAGGGGTATCTGATATTGAAAAGGATTTAGGAGTACTTGTGGGCAACCACCTAGGTAACAGTGCTCAATGCCAAGCAGCAGCTACAAAGGCAAGTAAAATATTAGCATGTATTAATAAGGGTATAGAAGCAAGGGAAGCAAATATAATTCTGCCCCTATACAAACCCCTAGTACTCCCTCATTTGAAATATGGAGTACAATTTTGGTCACAACAAACTAACAAGGGGAATAGAGGGGCTAAGTTATGAAGACAGACTAACCAAATTAAACTTAGTTCCTCTAGAAAAAGGCATCTAAGAGGGCATATGATTACCTTATATAAATACATACAGGGTCAGTATAAAACTATGTCAAGTGAGCTTTTTATGCCAAGAGGTTTTCAACTGACAAGAGGACATCCTTTGAGGTTAGAAGTAAAAAGATTCCACCTTAAAGAAAGAAAAGGGTTCTTCACAGTAAGGATGGTTAATCTGTGGAATTCTCTTCCAATGGAGGTGGTGACAGCAGTTTCGATTGGGAGTGGATATGTTTTTAATTAAAAAGGGCATTCAGGGTTATCCTGGTTAATTAGAGAGAGAGTATTGATCCAGGGAGGAATCTGATCGCCAGCATCTGGGGTCAGGAAGGATTTTTTTTTCATTTCCCCCCCTTCAATTAACAACTAATCTGCATATTGCAGATCAGAGGAGATCTTAAAAGGTTGAACTTGATGAGCTAAAAGTCTTTTTTCAACCTCAATTACTATTATGTAACTATATAACAGTCTGTATTCATGAGCTACAGAGGGCAGACTCAAACAAGTAAAAATTCTATGATTTTAAACACTTTGTAATAAAATTAAGTACATAAAAGTCACAAGATACATAGGTAAATTATATTATATCCCTAGTGAAATACAGAAACATTCAATAATGATAATAAAAAACATACACCCTAACCCACTAGTACACCCTAGCCTAGGGCGCTGGGATTGCCATGTTCACCTTTGTACAGATCCATCTACTGAACAGTCTTTAACAAAACTTCATTGAACATTGTACACTGAATCCCCCTAATGGCCCTTCTAATATTAGCAGCTATTAAAAAAGTTATCATATTCATACTTACTTTCCTTGTTCCAGTATTGTATTGTCAAATAAAGGTCATAACATTTAGCACTTCGCAGAACAGCCTGATGAAGATTGGAGGATTACCAGGTTAAAGTTGGTGGGGAAAACAGAAGTTTTACATTTATGTTTTCTTAGAAAAGTTCTTTTTTTTTTTTAATCCCAATAAATTGTATATATATATATATATATATATATATATATATATATATATATATATATATATATACACTGTTGTAAGCATACATTTGACGTTTGTGCTTAATCTCACAGTGTGTTTTTTTATATTTAATTTTTCTGATGTGCTGCAAGCTGTTCCTCAAGGGCACTGCAGATATAAACGTACCAAGCCCTCATTTTACCCCCTCATGTATTGGAGTTTTGTTGCTATATACCCCTTCGTTTTAAGGCCCATGATTGTGATGTCATCAGGTACCAGATCATAACGTGGCACCTAGCATTGCATTGAAATATTTAAGCAGTAACCAGGATGTTTCCCGGAATCCACATCAAAAAGGAAACACTATTTACTTTTGTAACCTATCCTGTACTCAGTTGGCCCTCGTGCTATTCTTTTGTTTGCTTTTGTGAGTAATGCTTAACTGTGTCCTTCCCATATTATAAAGGATATCTGCTGTCTGTGCTACTAACATGTTTCCTATGGGGTTTTTTTTTGTGGTTTTTTTATCTTTGTGTAACTCTTTGTTGTCTTGTATTTTTTATTTATTTACATTTTGTTCCATCTCTCTGACAGTTATAAATTTGCAAATATTATTAATATCTCAATATGACTTAAACTCTTCCCACATTGTACTTGTGTATTAAATATCTTATATTTATCTCCCAGTGGGGTCAGGGTTTGGTACTCTGCTCAGTATCCCATCTTTATCAGTGGCAGAGCTAGTGCATTGTGGGTGCAAAAAAAAAAAGTTTGTGATTTTTTTTTTTTTACAAGCACAGATTACAGATTCGCACTTAGACGCAGGCTGCAGATTGGCACTTAAAGGCACAGACAGGATGTACATTGGCACTTACAGACACTGTCAGACTGCAGATTGGCACTTACAGGCACAGGATCCACTTGGGCTTTTACAGGCACAGTTATGCTGCCGATCGGCTCTTCCAGGTATAGTCAGGCTGATGATTGGCACTTACAGGCACAGGATCTCACTTGGACTCTTACAGGCACAATCAAGCTGCAGATGCTCTAAAAGGGAAAGGGTGCAATCGGGCTCTTACGGGTACAAGCAGGCTGCAGATCGGCACTTACAGACACAGGATGCACATGGGCTCTTAGATGTACAGTCAGGCTGCAGATTGGCACTTACAGACACAGGATGCACATGGGCTCTTAGATGTACAGTCAGGCTGCAGATTGGCACTTACAGACACAGGGTGCACATGGGCTCTTAGATGTACAGTCAGGCTGCAGATTGGCACTTACAGACCCAGGGTGCACTTGGACTCTTGTTACCTCCTTCCAGGCCTTGTCCCTGGAGTCAGTTTTAACTTCCCTCTCCCCTTTAATGATATGGGCACGGACATAGATAGCATTGAAGAGAACCACCATCTACTCTGGACTGTAGTTAGGGGCCCCGTGTTTGCCTCCAGCCTCTTATCCTCCCGACTGTGGATTGGGATCCATACCTTCTTGATCTGGCCATGAAGCTTGTCTTTCTCCCCAACTACTGCCCCTCCCCCTCTGACACTGAGCTACATGGGCTCATCCCTCCCTCTACCTCACCTCCCGTTCTCCCCCCCCCCCAGAACTACCACTCCTAGCCTTCCCCCTCCACTCCTATACTCCCTACCTCTCCTTCCCTCCCCTCCACTTCTTCCCCCCTACCTCTCTCTCCATCTCCCCTTCCTTCTACAACGATTTTGGGCAATGCAACAAATTATGCTGCGCAATTAGCATGAGGGCATGTTATTCTTAAAAAGCATACTAATTAGCTATATATTGTACTAGAACTACTTGTTTCAAAAGTAAATAATTCCTAGGATTTGTAGCATTGTTCGTGCTGTGTTGTTATGCAACCTATGGATACTAATGAGCTTTTTGATGTGCTAATTAGTAACAAGGTTGACTTGTTTGTATGGTGGCAAAACTATGTTCACCAATGTTATCATGCAGTAAGCCTCTAAACCACCCTTATCAAGAACACTGAGTTACAATTTAACATATTGTGATGCAGAAATAGTTCTGAATATTTAAAAAAATGATTTATTGTAAAGAAAATGGCTAGTATAATGGATAGACAGTTCTTAATACATTTTAAAATTAAATGTTTTTTTGGGGGGTAACAGAGCCACTGTATATGCATCAGTATATATTTTAGTCTTCCTTATGTGAATATGGTTGTAAGACCCTCTTATTATGGGCTATATTTACTAAGGTAAGATGTCTCAAAGAACTCCATGAGATGCCACTACTTAGTGAGAGCCACATTCAATTGCAAGCCCGCAACTCAGTCATTGTAGGCCGTATGTCTGGGGTGTGTTGCGGGCTCCCGTTCGTCTCCGATTGCAATGCTATTCAATTGCTCAATCCCATAAGTTACTGTCCCAAAGCTGAAACCGCAAACCATGCACTGCTTCGTAGCAGTTCAAGGCGAGGATATGATCAATTAAGCAAACCCGTAACCTCCAATTTCAAATCAGCCAATAGAAAATGAGACTGTCATTATTACGGCAGTAAAAAATGGAGGTTGATGTCAATCAATTAGGTTTGGAGGTCCAATATGCGATCAGACTCACAAACCCGCAAAATAAAGAATTATGAAAATGAATGCCAATACTGTTCTAGTCCAGATGGGTGGCCTGATATGTATTAACTCATTGATACCCAAGATCGATTTAGCCCCAAAATGAAACATAAAAAATACATTTAATTTCCTGCTGATTTGCGAGCTTGGGACTGTTGTGCAATTAATTCTAATGTCTTTAATTGCTTTCCCTGTTATTTACAGTCCAGTTTGATTTTGATTTTTTATTTGCTTTTACAGTGCTACGATTAGGTGTTTAACCCCCTTGCGGGTCCACTCTAGCACGCGTAGCATTTTCTTCTTCTTTTGCTATTTAAGGGTGTGTCAACATTTGCAGGTTTGGGGAAATTGAGCAATTGAATAGTGATTTGCGATTTTAGCCAGCCTAACTCTTGCGAAAGTGAAAGATCAAAGGCTTCGAGAGGCTGAAAGTTATGGGTTTAACCATCGCCATTTTTCCGTAACTCATAAGCCGTCTGGATCCCGCAAAAAGACGCCAATTGAATAGCAAATTGAGATTTATTCAAGTGATCAGTATGGATGACAGTATCCTGAAAATATCATGTGTTTTTATGTTTTCATCTAAGCCAAAATGCTGATATCTTTGTACTATCACATATATAGTTGTAAGCAGGCGGGTCGTTGCTAACGCTACAAGCTCGCGTAGCGACTTACGACACCAAAATACGAGACGCATTACGATCCATTACGACCTCGCAAAAATACCTTGCCACCCGAGACCCGCACACATGAAAACATGAAAAACACAATAAATTCACACAACAAATACATAAAAAGCTTACCTACAGCAAGGGGGGCACCCAGGACCTCGAAAACTGAAGTTACACCTCAATTTAACTTGAAATAAAAGAGTTTAGACACCCGAAAATCCCCTAAGCAAGAGAAAAAATGGCCGCCGAAGAAAACGAGGCTACAGGACTCTAAAGATGCCAAACACCTATGGATTTTCCGAAAAAGACGTATGAGATCCGATACACATTAGTGAATTAGGCCACTGAAAAAATGTGGGTTATACACTGAGCAGAAATGTAACATTATATATAAATTTTCTAATGTGTGTGCTCCTAATTCATTCACAGAAGCATATTTACTAACTATGCTTTGTTAGCAAAGAGCAGTGGCCTATCTGCAACTAATATAATCAAAAGAACAAATAAATCAGTTTAATTTTATTGTATTCTGCATATTTCCTAATGAAATACAGTCAGGACCATAAATATTGGGACATCAACATAATTCTAATCTTTTTGGCTCTATACACCACCACAATGGATTTGAAATGAAACAAACAAGATGTGCTTTAACTGCAAACTTTCAGCTTTAATTTGATTTGAATCCAAATCAGGTGAACGGTGTAGGAATTACAACAGTTTGTATATGTGCCTGGGACAGATTAACAGTCATAAAACAAACTTTCACTTTTTAATACTTGGTTGCAAATCCTTTGCAGTCAATTACAGCCTGAAGTCTGGAACGCATAGACATCACCAGACGCTGGGTTTCATCCCTGGTGATGCTCTGCCAGACCTCTATTGCAACTGTCTTCAGTTCCTGCTTGTTCTTGGGGCATTTTCCCTTCAGTTTTGTCTTCAGCAAGTGAAATGCATGCTCAATCGGATTCAGATCAGGTGATTGACTTGGCCATTGCATAACATTCCACTTCTTTCCCTTAAAAAAACTCTTTGGTTGCTTTTGCAGTAAGCTTCGGGTCCTTATCCATCTGCACTGTGAAGCGCCGTCCAATGAGTTCTGAAGCATTTGGCTGAATATGAGCAGATAATATTGCCCGAAAAACACTTCAGAATTCATCCTGCTGCTTTTGTCAGCAGTCACATCATCAATAAATACAAGAGAACCAGTTCCATTGGCAGCCATACATGTCCACGCCATGACACTACCACCACCATGCTTCACTGAATATGAGCAGATAATATTGCCCGAAAAACACTTCAGAATTCATCCTGCTGCTTTTGTCAGCAGTCACATCATCAATAAATACAAGAGAACCAGTTCCATTGGCAGCCATACATGCCCACGCCATGACACTACCACCACCATGCTTCACTGATTCAGTGGTATGCTTTGGATCATGAGCAGTTCCTTTCCGTCTCCATACTCTTCTCTTCCCATCACTCTGGTACAAGTTGATCTTAGTCTCATCTGTCCATAGGATGTTGTTCCAGAACTGTGAAGGCTTTTTTAGGTGTTGTTTGGAAAACTCTAATCTGGCCTTCCTGTTTTTGAGGCTCACCAATGGTTTACATCTTGTGGTGAACCCTCTGTATTTACTCTGGTGAAGTCTTCTCTTGATTGTTGACTTTGACACACATACACCTACCTCCTGGAGAGTGTTCTTGATCTGGCCAACTGTTGTGAAGGGTGTTTTCTTCACCAGGTAAATAATTCTTCGGTCATCCACCACAGTTGTTTTCTGTGGTCTTCTGTGTCTTTTGGTGTTGCTGAGCTCACCAGTGCGTTCTTTCTTTTTAAGGATGTTCCAAACAGTTGATTTGGCCACACCTAATGTTTTTGCTATCTCTCTGATGGGTTTGTTTTGTTTTTTCAGCCTAATGATGGCTTGCTTCACTGATAGTGACAGCTCTTTGGATCTCATATTGAGAGTTAACAGCAACAAATGCAAATAGCACACTTGAAATGGACACTGGAGCTTGTATATGCTCTTTGTAAATGGGATAATGAGGGAATAATACACACCTGGCCATGGAACAGCTGAGCAGCCAATTGTCCCATTACTTTTGGTCCCTTAAAAAGTGGGAGGCACATATACCATCTGTTGTAATTCCTACACCGTTCACCTGATTTGGATGTAAATACCCTCAAATTAAAGCTGAAAGTCTGCAGTTAAAGCACATCTTGTTCGTTTCATTTCAAATCCATTGTGGTGGTGTATAGAGCCAAAAAGATTAGAATTATGTCGATGTCCCAATATTTATGGACCTGACTGTACGTCAGACCCTGCAAGTTGTACATAATCTGTGTATTTAGGTAGCTAAAATATTACTCTGATGTAGACCAGGTGGAACCAAGCATGGCTTTATTTGTTTTTATTTATCTCACATTTTTCAGGATCTATAGACTATTAGATTTAGATAAAGAGCTGGAAGAGTCCGAAGAACCCTTTAGACAGGTCACTGGTGATTATGTCACATTATGTATATCCTATTTTCACTAAATCATTGTATTGTTGTTAGGAAAATAACGCACGTGAGCTATATCTACTGATCTGAAATGAGAACCACTTTTTGCCAAGGTTAAAAAAAACACTTTGTGACTTAATACATAAAATTAAAGCTACAGTGCCTGCTGCATTGAGTCAAGGAATAAAAGCTGTTGTATTTATTATGTTGTTTAATACCTGCCTTACTGAGAAAATCCCACTTAATCCAGATGAATGATGTTTGGCAGAAGTGTGTTAAGATGATTAGCTAAAATTGGTAAGTACATAGTTCGATTTGTAGTTAGAGCAGTAGGTGAGGTCATGACCTGCACTAGGAAGTAAATTAAAAATGATTTCATTGTCTTAGTAGTTTTGAGTGATTACAAAATATATATTTAAAAATTATGGAATTTTAAAAGACTATCAATTGTGCCATAGTATTTGTAGAAATGTAATACATGATTTCATAATTTAACTATGACAGACTTGAGTCCCTCCTCCCCCAATTGGAAATGTAATGTTTCTGTATTTTACTAAATGTATAATATAAATATATATTTATTTATTTTATTGTACTGTTTTTATTGCCTAGAGTTATACAAAAAGTACCTGCTTGGGTACATACAGTATTAGTCAATCAGGGGCAAAGACATAGTGAAGAATTGGCTAGTATGATAAATTGCACAGTCTGTACTTCAGAGTCTCTTTCTTCATGAACTGCAGAGGGCAGACCAAAGTAGGTGATATTTATATGATTTTAGGCAGTAAAAACAGAGCTTATAAGAACCTCTTAATAAAACAAAGTACATTACAGTAAATAAATACATAGATGTTGTATATTTAGTACAACCAGCCATGTCTCTATCTGTTTTAACATGATGTAAATATAACACATTAGTGGATAATATTATGAGGCTGGATTCTGAGGATATTGGGATCTGTTGGCTGCTCCAGCTGGTTGGTTTAAGATTTTAACAAACTCTGGTCAGTCTGTTTCTATTCTGTCACAATATTCATTTGGACTGTGGGATTACATTTATAGAATGTAATGCATCCATGCCTTTAACTGATAATTAATTAACTGATGTAATGATTTTATTATGCATTATTATATTTTATTTGTACAATCAGATTACATACTCTCGGGTACAATAAACATGGATATAAGTTGCCACGCATTTAAAAACAGCACATATGTTCATATATTTTGCTACAGGAGTTGAGGAGGCCTTGCTCTTGTGAGTTTTTAATGATTTGATAAACTTATGTTCCAATTAATTTATCTTGCAAAAAGATTCAAGCCTTCCCTGGCATCTTGATTTGAAGAATTATTTTGTGCATCATAAGTCATTTCTGCCTTACAAAAAATCCTCTTTGTCTGTTAACTGTGATTGAAAGGAGTCGCCAATATTTGTTTTGTTGAAGTCCTTATGATATTTATTTTATTTTTAGTAATAATGTGTACATTGAATGGCATTTGTTTACAAGTATATTTACAGTACAAATCTTTGGAATTGAGCTGTGGATTTAATATGTGCTTCTTGTAAAAACCTTAAATGTTGATCACAGATACTAGTTACTTATTAAATTAATTTTTATATATTACACAAAGGCCCCTATTAAATTCCCAGCCCACAGTGGCCGTCCTAGAGCACGTAAGTCTGTGGGCTTGAAATTTGCAGGAGTGACAGAGCGATTAAATTGCACAAGGCTGCAACCACAGGGCCGAAGCCTCAAGCCCGTTAACCCCTCCCGCATTCACAAGCTGACAGTGGACTGGACTAGATGCCGGCCGCAGTTCCAATCCAAACCCATAGTCACAGAGTGCGAGACAGCCCTCAGAACCAATAGAAAGCCGGGAACATCAATTGACGCAGCGGAAACAAGTTTTAAAGGGCTCAAAAAACGTTAGTCATTCACTGTGTTGTAACTGAGCGAATGAACACACAGGTCTAAGCGTTGCTGGTTTTCTGAACTTTGGCGAGAAAGAGAGAGAGAGAGTGTGTTTTCTGCTATTTGATCACTAAGATATATTAACACTTAATTTACAACAAACATAATTACTGATATCACATAATTCCCTCATATAGATTAATACGTACACATAGCTATGTATAGCGGTAGGCCACAGCCCATCTACACCCTCCATACTCCCACCTCCCCCTCCCCCATACCCATACTATAATACACATAATACACACATTCTTGTTTTACCTCATACACATACACGTATATATTATATTGATCAATCCTTATATTTCATAATTTCCATGAGGGTAGATATGTGGAGGAGGAGAGTGAGGAGAGAGAGGAGAGGAGGAGAGAGAGGGAAACACCGGAGGAGGAGAGTGATGAGAGGAGGAGAGAGTGGAAAGGAGGAGAATTAGGAGAGGGGAACACCAGAGAGGAGAGAGAGGAGAGGAGGAGAGTGAGGAGAGGAGGAGAGGTAGAGGTGTGGAGAGAGGCAGGTCAGGGAGGGAAGGTAGAAGTGTAGGAGAGCAGGGGGGGATGTGCCCCCAGATGTAGGCACACAAGGAGTAGGGGCAGAGGGTCAGGGGCCTAAACACAGTGGGGGGGAGATAGGAGGAATGAGGGACTGTCGCCAGGGAGAGAACAGGGAGGCCAGGAACCCCAGGCAAAGTTGGAAGGGCAAGAGGCTGTGGCAAAGTACATGGCCCCCAACTATAGCCCAGAGGAGACGGACGTCCTCCTCAGGGAAATCCATGCCCGCTATAGCGTCATACATGGTGGGAGGGAAGTGAGGCCTAGCCAGACGGCATGTGCCTGGACTGAGATTGCTACAGCTGTTGCTGCGTTAGGGGTTGCAAACATTGATGTCAAGTCTGTAAAAACACAGGTATGATGGCACCCAGCTGAAGGGGAAGAAGAAAATGGCAGAGGAGTCCAGAGCAGGCTGTGCAACCAGTGGTGGACCAGCCAACATTACATACTGCGCATGGGAGCAGATACTGAAGGAGTGGATTGAGCCAGCGGCAGTAGTGGGCCTTCCAGGACAGGTGGACATGGGTGTGAGGAGAACCATTAAATTTGAGTATCATATACACCATCACACCCTCATATGCACACACATGAACCCCACACACATAAATAACTGACATACAATAGCAGTGTAAGCTCTCTGTATTTTTTTGTATTAGTTCTGTCAATCAGTGCAGTGTTTTCTTTCCTGTGGGCTGTAATCAGGGTCCAGGTGATAGTGGGTGTGGTTTTGCCTGTGTAGAGGTTTATCTGTGTACATTTTGTTGTGTTCTGTAAGGCAGGGCAGTGTTTTCTGTCCTGTGCTCGTTTATCATTGTACAGGTTAGTAGGCAGGGTCTATTTTAACAAGTGAAGGAGCGAACTTGGGAGCTTGCAATCATTTCTAGTGTAAGTGTAGCTAGTGTGTAGGAGATTGAATAAAAGGAGGGAATTCAAAGAAAAGGGGTATTATAAGAAAAAATAGAAAACAAACATATATATTTGTTTGGGGTAAGGTGTAAAAAAGCAATCTTTATACAAATATACTGCTTTGTTTTCTCACTGTATTTTTGTAACTGATAATCATGAGTCAGTCTAGTGGCAACCTCACGGAGTGTATATCCTGCCACATGTATGCACTACTGGAACAGATGATCCAGGGTCCATACCTCTGTGACAGGTGTGAGCATGTTGCCTCTCTGGAAGCTCAAATTGGAGAACTAGAGAATTGCAGCACTTAGTGATATTGTCATACTGGAAAGGGAGTTGGTGCTCACTGAGCACAGTTTAGCTGGGCCTAGAATGGACGGTGGAGATGGGGCTAGTGAGGATGTCCATGGAGGTAGCTGGGTTACAGTTAGAAGGGGAATCAGGGGGAACAGGAGGAGGCAGGCCAGTTCTGAGTTGGCAAACACCAACAGATTTGCCAGAACTGTTGTGGATGTCCATTCAGGAATGGAAATGCCAGATAGAGCTGTTCCCTCTAACAGCCGGGAGAACAGTTCTACTGGAGGAGTGGGAAGGCAGAATAGGCAGAGCAACAGACAGGTTTTGGTGGTAGGGGACTCTATTATTAGGAAGGTAGATGGGGTGATTTGTTACCCAGATCCCAGCAATCGAACAGTTTGCTGTCTCCCTGGTGCTCGGGTTCGGCATGTTGTGGATCAGGTGGATAAATTATTGGGAGGGGCTGGAAATGAACCCGCAGTCTTGGCACATATTGGTACCAACGACAAAGTAAGTGGAAGATGGAGTGTCCTAAAGAATGATTTTAAAGAACTACGGAATAAGCTTGAAGCAAGGACCTCCAAGGTAGTATTTTCTGAGATACTATCAGTGCCACATGCTTCCAGACAGAAGGAGCTTAGGGAGGTTAATGCGTGGCTAAAAAAGTGATGCCGTGCAGAGGGTTTTGGGTTTTTAGAGCACTGGGCTGACTTCTCATTTGGATACAATATCTATAGCAGGGATGAATTGCACCTTAATGATGAGGAAGCTTTTGTGCTAGGGGATAGGATGGTAGAACGGCTGGGGGCGTTTTTAAACTTGTAGGTGGGGGGGGGGCTATATAGAAGTATTGGGGTAGAAAGGGTAGAGAGGGAAAGGGATGAATTATTTACCCATGGGGGAGGAGAAGGGAGAAGGGTTACAATAGACTGTAGAGAGGTATTAATAGGGGCCTCAAATACAGTGGCAGGCACTTCACAATGGTAGCGCCATAGCAACATAAAGTGTATGCCTCCTAATGCAAGAAATTTGCCTGGGGAAATGGGCGAGCTAGAATTATTAGCAGTACAAGAAAAATGGGACTTAATAGGCATTACTGCAACATGGTGGGATGAATCTCATGACTGGACAGTTAATTTGGATGATTATAACTTATTTAGGAAAGATAGGACAAATGGTAAAAGAGGAGGAAGGATCTGTCTGTATGTTAAACCTGAATGTAAGCCTATAGTCAGAGAAGATATTTATGCTGGAACTAGCAGCAACATTGAATCTTTCTGGGTTGAGCTAAATAGTGGAGGAGCTCATCTAAACACATATTGGCGGGAGTATGCTATAAGCCCCCAAATATAATTGAAGGTGAGGAAATACAATTATTGTTACAGATTGGAAATGCAGCTAAGCATGGGCAAGTTCTAATAATGGGAGACTTTAATTACCCTGAAATAAACTTGATATATGAGACCAGCAGCTCAACTAAAGGGAGCAGGTTCTTGAGTACACTCAGGGATCATTATCTGGCCCAGGTAATACAAGAACCTACTAGAAACAGGATTTAGTCATCACAAGTAATATTTATATAATATCAAATGTTAAAATAGGGAAACCCTTGGGGAAACAGTGATCACAACACGGTCTCATTTGAGATTGAGTACAAAAACAGAGTTGTAAGGGGCCAACAAAAACTCTAAATTTTAAAAGGGCTAACTTTAATGGGCTAAGGGCAGCAATACTACATATAGACTGGGATAAAGAACTTACAGGGAAAATACTGAAAATAAATGGACAACATTCAAATCCTTACTAAATATACATACTCATCGGCATGTACCATGTGGAAATAAAATAAATAGGAGTAAATCACATCCCATGTGGCTTAACAATGACTTAAAAATCATGATAAGGAAAAAGAAACATGCATTTAAATTATATAAGAAGGAGGGAACAGAGTCAGCTTTATCTGACTACAAGGAAAACAACAAGGCCTGCAAAAGGGCTATTAGACTGGCTAAAATAGAAAATGAGGAGTCAGTTGCAAAGGAAAGTAAGACCAACCCTAAAATATTTTTTAAATATATTAATGGGAAGAAGGCGAGGAAGGAAGCTATAGGAACATTACAATGTAACACAGGCCTTCTGATAATTGGTGACCAGGAAAAGGCAAATGAGCTAAATAGGTTATTTTCTTCGGTAAACACAAGGGAGGTACCAGTGATTAGGACACCACAACAAAATGGGGCTACACTACCATCACTAAATAATTGGTTAATGCAGGAAGAAATCCAAAAGAGATTGAAGAAAATTTATGTTAATAAAGGTCCTGATGGAATACATCCAAGGGTACTGAGGGAGCTGGGTTCTGTAATGGCCAAACCATTATATCTAATCTTTCAAGACTCACTCACCACAGGGTCGCTACCAGATGACTGGCGAAAAGCAGAGGTGATACCTATATTTAAGAAGGGAGCAAGAGCAAATCCGGGGAATTAAAGACCAGGGAGCCTCACATCTGTAGTTGGGAAGCTTTTAGAAGGGTTAATAAGGGACAGAATACAAGAATATGTCTATTTGAACAAGATCATAAGTAGTACAGTCAACACGGATTAATGAAGGATAGGTCATGTCAGACCAATCTAATTAGTTTCTATGAGGAGGTTAGTAGGAACTTGGATCAGGGCAACTCAGTGGATGTAGTCTTTTAATACAGTGCCACATGGGAGACTTTGGAGCAAACTAAGTGATACAGGAATTGCAGTAAATATCTACTCATGGATCAAGAGCTGGCTAAAGGACCGGAAGCAAACGGTTGTTTTAAATGGAACATACTCCGATTGGACTAATGTGGTAAGTGGGGTTCCTCAAGGTTCACTATTAGGTCCTCTCCTTTTTAACATATTTATTAATGACGTAGAAGTAGGACTCAAAAGTAGTGTCTCCTTTTTCGCTGATGACACAAAGTTGTGCATGGTAATTAAATCAGATAATGATGTACTTTCCCTACAAAGGGATTTGCATAAAGTAGAGAAATGGGCGGCTAAATGACAGATGAGATTTAATACAAATAAATGTAAGGTTTTGCATTTGGGAAGGAAAAATAGCCATGCAATTTATAATCTTAATAGAGCAAATCTAGGGGTATCTGACATTGAAAGGAATTAGGGAGTGCTTGTGGACAACCACCTAGGTAGCAGTGCTCAATGCCAAGTAGCAGCTGCAAAGGCAAGTAAAATATTAGCATGTATTAAGAAGGGTATAGAAGCAAGGGAAGCAAATATAATTCTACCACTATACAAATCCCTAGTACGCCCTCATTTGGAATATGGAGTACAACTTTGGGCACCACTTCATAAAAATGACATTTTAGAGCAGGAAAAAGTACAGAGAAGGGCAACAAAACTAATAAGGGGAATGGAGGGGCTAAGTTATGAAGAAAGACTAACTGAATTAAACTTATCTTTGCTAGAAAAAAGCATATGATTACCTCATTTAAATACATCCAGGGTCAATATAAGGCTTTGTCAAGTGAACTTTTTGTAACAAGAGATTTTCAACTGACAAGAGGACATCCCTTGAGGTTAGAGGAAAAAAGATTTCACCTTTAAGAAAGAAAAGGGTTCTTCACAGTTAGTGTGGTTAAACTGTGGAATTCTCTACCAAAAGGAGCTGGTGACATGAATTCGATAGATAACTTTAAAAAGGGGTTAGATATATTTTTTAATAAAGAGGGTATTTAAGTTTATCCTAGATAACTAGCGAAGGAATATTGATCCAGGGAGAAATTTGTTAGCCAGCTTCTGGGGTCAGGTAGGAATTTTGCTTTTTTACCCCTCATGCGACAATTGGCAAAGTTTCAATGGGGTTTTTGTTTTCTGTTTGTCTTCCTCTGGATCAATTAACAATTAATAGTAAATAGTCCACATATTAAAAAGATCAAAATAGATTAAAAAAGGTTAAACTTGATGGACTAACAGTCTTTATTCAACCTCAAATACTATACTATATGGGGCAGCAAGAACCATGTAAACCCCAGAAGCAAACATATCATTATCATAATTGTTATCAATGAAATGTCTGTCCAATACCTGCAGTTAAAACTGATTCTGATTTGCAGTCGCCAAATAGATCAAGAATGATTTGACATCCAAAACAGAGTACATGTATGGGTATGCACACTGCAGCATATGCGGATATAGCCTCTACAGGACTACATGTGCGTGTCATGTACTGGTCTAACCTGGATCATGTCTCATCTGCAATTTTACAACCATTGCTGGGAATATGTCACAGATTGGTCAGTCTCACACACTGCACAGCAGATACAGCAGAGCATGTGTTCAAATGACATACAGATGGCCGACCACAGCAGGATTACATATATTGCTCATGATGCAAGTTGATGTTCATCTGTGTAACACAAGCGCCACAGTCAATTACAGGTGACGATGATGTCAAGGATATGGAAACCCATATCTGTCAATTGTGTAGAGAACCCAACTCAAATACTTACTTTCTTTCATTTCAGGACCCAGGAGGACAAGGCCGACCACAGAGGCACAGGTGTTGTCTCCACTGGAGGTGGAACCAATTCCACCCTTGGAATTGGTGGAGGAAGAAGGCTCGAACATTCAAGAGGACCTGGGACTATCAACAGAAGCTGGCCCATCAGAATCACGATACTCACCCTTATCTCCGGAGTGGGATTCATCTGCCGGGCCCTCACACGCATCAGCTGGCCGTGCACAGACGTTTCAGCTCCCTACACCGGGCATGTCATGGAGATAGCAAACAACAACACCTCAAAAACCGTATGATGCTGTGCTCCTGGCCCCAGCCATCATCACTGCCACCTTCTCTAACATTGCTGCTGTATCAAGGCCAAACCACTCCTTCACCCCCAACATGGCCTCCCACATCATGGCGTCCCAGAAATGTGGCCTCCCAAATCATGGGGTACCCCAACATGACCTCCCACATCCTAGGGTCTCCCAACATGGCCTACCACACAGGCCCCTCTGCCATCAACATCGGCCCCTCTGCTGTCAATATTGGCCCTCTGCCATCATTATTGGCCCCCCTGCCATCAACACCACTACCCCCGACTTTGAGAAAAATTATGGCCAGGAGACCTAACACCCAAAGGATTCAGAAGCTACGATTACTCTGAAGGCAGGTTCAGCTCACCAACTGCCTCTTTGTGAGATGAGGAGGCACAATCGAAGGTTATAATGATATGAGGAATAGGCAAATAGGTGAATAGGGACAGGCAGCAACTAATACAATTGGCGGAACGCCAGCTCATATCTCTCCGGGCCTTCAGTTTCACAGCCGCAACCAGAGACTGCGGCCTCCTCATCTCAGACCCCTCGCTCAAACACCACCTCGACGTGGAAGAGGGAGTAGGCAGACGGGCACAGAAGGTGGGGGCCCAGTGCTGAGTAAGAGGAAGGGTTAGGACCTCCTCATCATCACCCCTCCCTGAATACCAATTGGTATTGATGTTGACATACTATTGCCTAGCTACAGTGTATACATGTCTGATTATGTTTAACATTTCACCAATTGATGTTCAATGTGGGTTGCCATTGAGATGAGGTGTCGTAGTTAATCTGAATATTGTTCTAATTGTAAGTGTTAATAGCCAAATCTCACGGCCATTAAGGCATGTTCTTCATCTTCGAGCAGTGCAATACCATCATGTGAACACAACCCAGTTCCTTACAGGCATTCGACCAGTGTCATTCACCACTGCAGATAGATCTGAAATGCAATATATGACTACATATTTCTTCACTAATGAACATGACTGGTGTGAGTTTCTATTATAATGAATAGAGTCCAGGGTGTAGAGTTGCACATCACCATTAGGATCTGCTAATCCAAACCAATAGTTATACATGAATTTTGTGGCATGTCACCACGTTAACATTATGAAAGCGGATTCATATATTTCATTTCATCCACAAACAAAATGGCTAATTCCCTTTGTTTGACATCAGGATCAATGTGTATGTATCATGGGGTAATGTGATCAGTGTAATCTGTCTGGCCTTGGTAGAGCCCATATACCAGTGAGATGTGATATCAGCATGGCACAACTACCGTATTTATTGGCATATAACACGCACCGGCGTATAACACGCACCTCATTTGAAAAAGAAAATTTCAGGAAAAAAAAAAATTCAATTAAAGAACTTTGAAGCAAAATCCTCAACCTCAACCTCCCTCCTCATCCTCCCTCCTCAACCCCCTCCTCAAACCCCCCATCTTCAACCCCCTCCTCCACCCCCATCCTCATCCTCCTTCCTCAACCCCCCTCCTCAACCTCAACCCCCCTCCTCATCCTCATCCCCCCTCCTCATCCTCAACCCCCCTCCTCATCCTCAGCCCCCCCCTCATCCTCAACCCCCTCCTCAACCTCCCTCCTCAACCCCCCATCCTCAACCCCCTCCTCAACCTCCCTCCTCAACCCCCCCATCCTCAAACCCCCTCAACCCCCCTCATCCTGCTTCCTCAACCCCCCTATCCTCAACCCCCTCCTCAAACCCACTCCTCAAACCCCCCTCCTCAACCTCCCTCCTCAAACCCCCTCCTCAACCCCCATCCTCAAACTCCCTCAACCCCCCATCCTCATCCTCCTTCCTCAACCCCCTCCTCAACCCCCCTCCTCAACCTCAACCCACCTCCTCATTCTAAACCCCCTCCTCCTCACTTCCCCCTCACTTACCTGCTTCTGTTCCGGCCTCCGCTCCGCTCCTTGACCCGGCGCGCATGTGACATCACATGTGCGCCACATCATTAGCATATACCAGGTGCACCCGGTATATGCTAATCATGTGGCGCACATGTGACGTCACATGCGCGCCGGGTCAAGGAGCGGAGCGGAGGCCGGAACAGAAGTAGGTAAGTGAGGGGGAGTTATTTAGGGGGGTTTAGGTTGAAGAGGGGGGTTTAGGTTGAGGAGGGGGGGTTAGGTTGAGGAGGGGGGGTTAGAATGAGGAGGGAGGTTGAGGATGAGGAGGGGGAGGGAATATCGGCGTATAACACGCACCTATAATTTGCTCCCTATTTTCAGGAAGAAAAAGTGCGTGTTATATGCCGATAAATACGGTATTTCATGTAGATAGTGATAGTATTTTTTGCTAAAAGATTGCGGTCACAGGGAAGCATGCCTTGTCGTATTACACATCCTCAACATATTCCGGGAATGCTGATTGTACAGGACAGAATCAGTATGGTTATCACTCACAGATGAAGTTCATGTTAATTGTTTCTTTTAGTGTCCAGAGCAATAAACACCTCCTCTTTATGTTTTCCAGATTCTGATTATCTATTTTGGAATCCTCATTAATGTATGAAAACACACTGTGTATGGAATTGATTAGTATCACATGATCCATGATTTATTACATCTGTTTAGTATAGCAGATGGCAACCATATGGAAGCTCTATGAGCATTAATGGTTACTTCTATGAAATGGAGTGATATATGATGTTCCTATTTCTCATTCTATTATGTTTACTGTGGTGTCATGACCACATGCGACCCTAGTAGATAGGCTCGCTTTGTGTGGCAAACAGCATTGTATGGGTTACAATTTTACTCCCGTCCTTTTTGATGGACAAGTAGCTAGTAATTTTATATAATATAATAAGATATATACAGAATCTCACAAAAGTGAGTACACCCCTCCCATTTTTATAAATATTTTATTTTATCATTTCATGTGACAACACTGAAGAAATGACACTCTGCTACAATTTAAAGAAGTAAGTGTACAGCCTGTATAACAGTGTACATTTGCTGTCCCCTCAAAATAACTCAACACACAGTCATTAATGTCTAAACCGTTAGCAACAAAAGTGAGTGCACCCCTAAGAGGAATTGTCCAAATTGGGCCCAAAGTGTCAATATTTTGTGTGGCAACCATAATTTTCCAGCACTGCCTTAACCCTCATGGACATGGAGTTCACCAGAGCTTCACCTGTTGCCACTGGAGTCCTCTTCCACTCCTCCATGAAGACATCAGAAACCTTGCACTCCACCACCTTCCATTTGAGGATGCCTCACAGATGCTTAATAGGGTTTTGGTCTGGTGACATGCTTGGCCAGTCCAAGGCAGTGGTCGTCTTGGAGGTGTGTTTGGGGTCATTTTCATGTTGGATTACTGTGCTGCGGCCCAGTCTCCAAAGGGAGGGGATCATGCTCTTCTTCAGTATTTCACAGTACATGCACATCTTGGCACATGGCCACCAGCAATGGCGTAGGACTTTCCAGGATGGGCATAGTGGAGATTATCCCTCATGGAGGTGAGTGGCTGTTGCTCCATGTGCCTCTGCACAGCCTCCATGTGTGTTGGCGGCCCTTCCTGTTGGGTTAGAGTAGATTAGTGTGGTGTATGTTCCCCTGTTCCCCTTCTGGAACACTACCTTGTGGTGGTGAAGGAGCTTGTGTACTTCAATGAAGCTGTTAGCTATACCATGTAGGGACACTCTAGGTGGACAGGTCATAGCAGAGAGGTCAGACAAATCACTGTTCAGTGGAGAAGGAACTGGTAACCCATTCCTGTATATTTTGCATAGTTACATAGTTACATAGTAATTAAGGCTGAAAAAAGACTTTTGGTCCATCAAGTTCAACCTTTTAAGATCTCCTCTGATCTGCAATATGCAGATTAAATAGTAATTAATTAGTTGTTAATTAATTATTAATCAATTATTTAATTATTTATTTTTTATTTTATTTCTAATTATTAATTAATTTAGAGGAAGGCAAACAGAAAAAAAAAAAACAAGTGAGACTTAGCCAATTGTCTCAAAGGGAAAAAACTATTAATTCCTTCCTGACCCCAGATATTGGCGATCGGATTTCTCCCTGGATCAATGCTGTCTCTCTAATTATCCATGATAACCCTGAATTCCCTTTTTAATTATAAATAATCCAGTCCCCTTTTAAAGTTATCTATCGAATCACCGCCTCCTCTGGTAGAGAATTCCGAAGATTAACCACCCTTACTATGAAGAACCCTTTTCTCTCTTTAAGGTGGAATATTTTTATTTCTAACCTCAAGGGATGTCCTCTTGTCAGTTGAAAACCTCTTGGCACAAAAAGCTCCCTTGACAAATCTTTATACTGACCCTGGATGTATTTATATAAGGTAATCGTATCTCCTCTTAGACGCCTTTTTCTAGAGAAAATAAGTTTAATTTGGTTAGTCTTTCTTCATAACTTAGCCCCTCTTATGAGTTTTGTTGTCCCCCTCTGTACCTTTTCCATCTCTAAAATGTCCTTTTTATGAAGTGGCGCCCAAAATTGTACTCCGTATTACAAATGAGGGCGTACTAGAGATTTGTATAGTGGCAGAATTATATTTGCTTCCCTTGCTTCTATACACTTCTAAATACATGCTAATATTTTATTTGCCTTTGCAGCTGCTGCTTGGCTTTGAGCGCTGTTACCTAGATGGTTGTCCACAAGCACCTTCAAATCCCTTTCAATATCTGATACACCTAGATTTGCTCCATTAAGATTATAAATTGCATGGCTATTTTTCCTTCCCAGATGCATAACTTTACATTTATTTGTATTAAATCTCATCTACTATTTAGAGGCCCATTCCTCAATTTTATGTAAATCCCTTTGGAGGGAAAACACATCATTATCTGATTTAATTACCTCGCACAACTTCTTTGTGTCATTAGCGAAAATGGAGACACTAGATTCAAGTCCCACCTCTAAGTCATTAATAAATATGGTAAAAAGGAGAGGACCTAATACTGAACCCTGAGGAACCCCACTTACCACATTAGTCCAATTGGACTTTATTAACATTTATTTTCTCCAACCTCTTTCGGATAATTCCTGTGTTAACCAATTATTTGGCAAAGGTAGTGTAGCCCCATTATGTTGCAGTGTCCCAACCACTGGTACCTCCCTTGTGTATACCAAAGAAAATAACCTATTTAGCTCATCTGCCTTTTCCTGGTCACTCATTTTCAGATGGCCTGTGTCACATTGTAATGTTCCTATAGCTTCTTTCCTCACCGTCTTCCCATTAATATACTTAAAAAATATTTTAGGGTTAGTCTTACTCTCTTTTGCAATTAATTTTTCATTTTATATTTTAGCCAGTCTAATCAAGCTTTTGCAAGCCTTCTTGATTTCCTTATACTCCCGTAAAGCAGTCTCTGTCCCCTCTTGTTTGTATAATTTAAATGTCTGTTTTTTACTCTGTATCTTGATCTTTAAATCATTGTTAAGCCACATTGGCTGGGATTTACTCCTTTTACTTTTATTCCCACATGGTATATGGTGATAAGTATGTATATTTAGTAAGGATTTAAATGTTGTCCATTTATGTTCAGTGTTTTTACCTATCACTTCTCTGTCCCAGTCTATACTTTGTATTGCTGCTCTTAGACCGTTAAAATCTGCCCTTTTAAAATTAGGAGTTTTTGTTGGCCCCTTAAAATCTTGCTTTTTTTAATTCAATCTCAAATGAGACTGTGTTGTAATCACTGTTTCCCAAAGGTTGCCCTATTTCAACATTTGATACTATATCAATATTATTTGTGATGAGTAAATCTAAGATAGCCTTATTTCTAGTAGGCTCTTGTACAACCTGGGCCAGATAATGATCCCTGAGTGTACTCAAGAACCTGCTTCCCTTAGCTGAACTGCTGGTCTCATTTATCCAGTTTATTTCAGGGTAAATAAAATCTCCCATTATTAGAACTTGCCCATGCTTAGCTGCATTTCCAATCTGTAACAATAATTGTATTTCCTCACTTTCAGCTATATTTGGGGGTTTATAGCATACTTCTACTAATATTCTTTTGGAATTTGCTGCTCCGCTATTTAACTCTACTCACAAACATTCAACTTTATCACTCGTTCCACCATAAATATCTTCCCTGACTATAGGCTTAAATTCAGGCTTAACATACAGACAAATCCCTCCTCCTCTTTTACCATTGCCTCTATCTTTCCTAAATAAGTTATAACCATCCAGTACTATTTATTTACTGTACTACTGCATGGTGGAGGGCCTCCATCGCTCCCCGCCCACCATACATTAAAATGATTGTTGTGGTGAACTACCTACTCATAAAGTCGACAAAACATGCTGGGATCCTGCTCCACGCTGATAGCAGCCAGTAAGCTTGAAACAACTGTACGTGGGTAGGATTCCCAGCTTGTGTATAACCCAACCTTGGCTTTGCAAAAAGCTGTGCAATACAGCAGGCATAAGCTTAAACGAAGGCATGTTTAAAATGGGCTATGGATTGAAGTGCAAGGCATTTGTGGGCACATTTGATGTCCCAGCTCAGCTTCCCAGAATGCAGCGTAATAACGTTTTTTCTCGGAATTCTGATCTGGACGCAGATTTTTTTACTTGCTTAAGACATTCAAATGTGAACACAGATGTACTATATATATATATATATATATCGCATATATATATCGCATATATATATATATATATATATATATATATATATATATATATATATATGGCATGGAAACCTTGTGGAAAAGCACAGGCAGAGACATAGCTAAACGTGCTGCAGTCCATAGGGTCACAAAGAGTCGGACATGACTGAAAGACTAAACAACCAAATATAAAATGTTCCTCTAGTACTTGATACATGTCATGTGGCAGTTTGTGTATTCCCAATGTAGATGTGATGAGTGAGATGTATTTGCAATTATATTTATAGTTTAAGGTCCACATTAGAGCCTTTGTGAGTGCGAAAGGGATAATATGGCATCAGTTTTTTATGTTTTTATGTTCAAATGTAATCAGATTGTGTTTCTTTATTGCTATATGCATGTTGCAGCATGGCTTTTCATATTGGCATATGCACCAACATATGATGAAATAAACATTTTTTTAAATGCTTGATTTTTATTTAGGCATTGTTGTGCAAGTAATTGTAATGCCTTTCATTGCTTTCCCCATATTTTGAAGTCCAGTGGTGTGTTTGTATTGTCTTTTACAGTGTTAAGAACTTGTCTGCAAAACCTTTGCGGGTCCTATTTGGAGCCTGTAATATTTTTGGCTACATACAATGCTTACAGGTTTGAACGCCAGTACATCTTTTGTTTGGGAGTGTATGGTACAGATGTTTAGTGTATAATACCTTGTTTCTTTTGGTATGATTCCACTTCCTTTGCCATATATTCCCCTCTATTGTCAGTGCGTATTATTCCTGGTTTCCTTTGAAATTTGTTGCTGGTCATAGCTACAAATTCTTGAAGTCTGTCTGATGTCTCATTTTTGTGTTTCAGTCATTTCTTTGTGTTTCTAAAATAATCGTCAATGAAGGTCAATAAATATCTGTTCCCGCTGGGTGTGGGAGTTTTCATTGGTCCACACATGTCACTGTGTATGAGTCCCATGGGTTGAGTGGTCTTTCTTTGACTGGTCTGTGGAAGTGGTGTACGTGTGGCCTTTGCTTTGATACAACACGTGCATTTCATGAGAGTGTGGCAAGGCAAATTTGTCATACCTTCTGATTGACTTCTCTTTGTAAAATCCTTTATGGCTTCTGGGTTTCGATGCCCCAATCTTCTGTGACACAGGTGGATACACTTATCGTGTACATTATGAGTTGTTCATTTAACCTTCCTTTCTCTAGGATTTGTTGATTTTGGATTTAGGATTTGATTTTGTTTCGAATTGTGCATTCAATTGTGCCTGCTAGGCATGGAACATACAGATCATTCCTTACAAGGATGCTTTGCTTACCCCCTGTTGGTGTGATGCAATTCAAGAACCCTTGACGGTTACCTTCCTCTGTGATACTTTCTCCATTTGCTAGGAAGAATTTGCCTTTTGCACTGTAATCAATTTCTGTAAAAAATGTTTCACTTGTCATGTGCCTTGTTGCCCCTGAGCACCATCCATATGATGTGCTATTTTGAGTTACTTTAAAGGTACCACTCCATGATGCATGTGCGGTTTCCTTTGTGGCCATTTTAACTCTTTCTCTCATGGCTCTTTTCTAAGCTGCTCAGCTTTCCAGATTGAGCAGTTATTTTTCAGGTGACCAGCCTTTTTGCAACTAAAACATACCCTGTTTCTTTGCCTTGTCTTGTGTCTTCATGCATCTTCAGAGCTTCCTCTGATCTCTCATACTCCTCACTATACATATTTTCCTTTCTTCTGTTATATTCGTCAATTAATTTTCCTTCAGCATATTCTAGTGTTAGTTCCTGCTCTGGTCTAGTCTCTAGAGCATTTATCAGTGCACTCTAGAAGACTGAATAGTAATATTGTTCCACATGATTGTCTTTAATGTCTTCACCTATTGAATGTAGCTGTCCCACAATCTCTAGCACAGCATTTACATGTTCATGCATATCCTGGCTTATCTCATACAGTTTGTGTAGTAGATATAGTTTACTGTTTAAGTTTGAACGCTCGTGCAGGTTTTGTGATGCTGTCCACATACCTTTAGCTGTGTTTTCTTTATGTGAATCAGCTGATCATCTTCCACTAACAGGCTTATAACCGCTTGTGATTGTCTGTCTTTCATGTCCCATTCCCCAGTGTTGTGAGTAGGTCTGGTTGTATCCAGTACCTGCCATAAGTCATCTTTGCACAACAGCATTTCAAGCTTGAATTTCCACAGCTGGTAGTTGGTATTGATGAGCTTTGCTATCGTAAACTTCACATCTGAACCACTTGTCATCTTTCAGTAAATTGGATGCCGCTCTTGTTTCCTTACTCAGTATATACTGGGATCATAGATGAAACACTCTCTTATTTGTGGTTTTTCTTTAGTGTCTGGGCCCATCACCTGTTAGTTATGCATCAAAAAGAGACACTAGTAGGTAATGAAGAATCATATTAGGCTATTTTTTTAATAAACAGCAAACTTTATATAACATATCACATAACCAGTTACAGATCACCTTGTAACATATGAAATTAGTTAACTCCTTATCAACTGGATACAATTAAACATACAGTACATGCTGTTGTATTTGCCAACAAGGACTTGAGCAGGTGGCTGTCCATAATGTAGTTGGTGTTACAGGCGTAGGGTTAAGGTGTACAACAGCCAAATTCATAGCGAAGGTCAAATATAAAAACCAGACCAAGAATGGAAAAAACAACAAAGAAGCACCTTAGGACTTGAAATCCATGAAGGAGCAGTGGAGCTTGAAAGTCTTTATAGACTGGACACTGACGAAAGGCCCAAATTAGCCATAAATGTGATGCAGTTTGCATCATCTGGGGCACTTCATGACCACGGATTGTGATGTTTCCCCTTCCCAACTCACTTCCCAACACTTGTGTTGCTGTTGGATGCAATACAACATAGTACAGGTGTAGGAATCACTGGGATGATGTTGATTTAATGATCGTAGCCAAGAATGCAATAAGTGGATCCTGGGGATGTTATGGGTAGAAAGACCACCAGTGTTTCTCAGCAATGATCACTAACAGGCTCAATTTTAATGATATCTCAGCATCAGTTCAAGTTGGCAAGAGGTACTTGATGCCTATCATTATGAAACATGGCTCTATACCGTTATTATTTATGGTTAATATTGTTTATTTGTAACGTGACAATATATTATGTAGTGCAGTACAGTGGTAAAGTTAAAGACATTATAGCACTTTGAGACACAAATGATTGAAGGGTCCTATCTTTGTTGAGCAGGAACATTTGAAACTAGAATGCACTGAAAACAGTAAAATTCATCTAGGTGGATAAATCAGTTATAATATAACTGAAAATGTGAGGACAAAATCAAAAGCAATTTCACAGCATGTTTCTATTAGTCACTCAAGTACTCATGTATTATAACTAACAACTCAAAAAGTGAAACATCAAACCCTTGATTCATAATGCTTAGATAGATTTCCCATTATAGGTTACTTTTATAAAATAAACATAATTTAACAAAAACTAATGTTGAATTGATATCAGCATGGTCTTTCTAAAAATCTAGGTGAGATAAATAAAATAAAAGAAAACTGTTAACATTTTTAGGGACCTAGCCATAAACGCAGTTGTGGCTTAGATTATTATTTTAACAAGTTTTAATAAACTCCTGTTTTAGAAAACACTATATTTAGTTTTGAAAATATATAATTTTAAATCCTTCATTTTATCTATTTTTTTATATCTATACTTACAGAATAAGAACATTTTATTTAAATGATGATAGCCTCCTTCAGTGTTGTTGATTCACGGTTGGCAATAAATTAATTAAATTAGGTTAACTTGCTAATTGTTTTACCACAGGATATACTGTAAATTATGGCTAATTTACAGTATAAGAGATCTGCAGTACTTGCTATCTTGTTAAAATTTCAGTAACCTATTTGTCTATGTTGCTGCTGTCGTCTTGGCGTGATTGGAGCTGTATCTTTACTATTTTTTTTGGAATTGACCAACCAAAACATGTGAGACATGTGACAATATTATAGGCATGTTTTATTATTACAAGTATAGCACTCCAACAAGCAAATGGAAGGTTTATACAGGCAGAGGCTTAGCCACATAGCCTATGTACCCAGCTCACCAAAGATAAAACACTTAACAGGTACGCAGATGGTCTATTCTTGCCCAAACATGTCAGGAAACACCATCTCTTCACCAAAGCATACAGTTGTGCTCAAAAGTTTGCATACCCTGGCAGAAATTGTGACATTTTGGCATTTATTTTGAAAATATCACTGATCATGCAAAAAAAAAAATGTGTCTTTTATTAAAGGATAGTGATCATAAGAAGCCCTTTATTATCACATAGTTGTGTGGCTCCTTTTCAAATCAAAATGATAACCGAAATCACCCAAATGGCCCTGATCAAAAGTTTACATATCCTTGGTTCTTAATACTGTTTATTGTTTACTGTTTACCCTTTAGCATCAATAACAGCATGCAGTCTTTTGTAATAGTTGTCTATGAGGCCCCTAATGTCTGCAGGTGGTATAGCTGCCCATTCATCTTGGAAAAATGTCTCTAGGTCATGCAAAGTCTTTGGTCGTCTTGCATGAACTGTACGTTTGAGATCTCCTCAGAGTGGTTTGATGGTATTAAGGTCAGGAGCCTGTAATGGGCACTCCACAACCTTCACCTGTTTTCTGCTGTAACCACTGGAGGGTCAACTTGGCCTTGTGCTTATGGTCATTGTCATGCTAGAAAGTCCATGCGCATCCTTTGTGCAGAAGAATGCAAATTGTCTGCCAGTATTTTCTGATAACATGCAGCATTCAACTTGTCATCAATTTTCACAAGATTCCCCATGCCTTTAGAGCTCACATCCCCCTGCCCCCTAAAACGTCAGTGAGCCTCCACCATGCTTCACAGTGGGGATGGTATTCTTTTCACTATAGGCCTTGTTGACCCCTCTCCAAACATGGTTGTGACCATAAAGCTCTATTTTGGTCTTGTCACTCCAAATTACAGTGTGCCAGAAGCTGTGAGGCATGTCAAGGTGTTGTCAGGCATATTGTAACCAGGCTTTTTTGTCTACCTGAACTTGGCTTGGTATCAACAGATCCCCAAATTTTCCACTTCTTAATAAGTGATTGAACAGTACTGACTGGCATTTTCAAGGCTTTGGATATCTTTTTATATCCTTTTACATCTTTATGAAGTTCAATTACCTTGTTACTCAGATCTTTTGACAATTTTTTCTGCTTCCCATGGCTCAGTATCTAGCCTGCGCAGTGCATCCACGTAATAGCTAACAATCTCATTGACTATTTATGCACAGACACTAATTGCAATTTAAAAAAACACTGGAAGGGGGAAATTAACCTTTAATTGCTATTTTAACCTGTGATTGTCACCTTGTGTGTTTGTAACAAGGCCAAACATTCAAGGGTATGTAAACTTTTGATCAGGGCTATTTGGGGGATTTTTGTTATCAATATGATTTAAAAAGGAGCTAAACGACTATGTGATAATAAATGGTTTCATATAATCAGTATCGATCATCATCAGAGCGCGAACTAACCTTAATAGTTTAGTTCTATGGCCATGATAAGCCACTCTGAGAGCAACCTCTTTTAGCTCACTTGTGCCCTTCCCAGGGAGAAATGTCCTGTAGTATATCAGTCTGGCGTTTAGTCTCCCTAAGGGTGATGGGGGACTCCAGACGTGGACCCCTTGCTCACTGTGCCTTAGGGAGTTCAGCTGCACCTCACTGACGAGGCCCATAAAGGCCGAAACGCATCTGGGGTTTGCTGTTTCTCCTGTTCAGGGTAGAATTGTTAGGTTAGTTCGTTCTCCAATGTCACCTCTGCCTTAGTTATTTTGTATATTTTCAGAATAAATGCAAAAATTTCACAATTCCTGCCAGGGTATGCAAACCTACCTACAACTGTATAAGAACCTTGCTGAATCTTCTCAACCCAGTCGCCGTGACCTTGGAAGGGTATTCTGCCTACTCTCAAGCCAAGGAACTGCTGTCAATTTTATGGATGCAGTAAGCAGCTCAGTACCTCTGCTTCCAGTATGAACTCCATTGACAATCATTGCAATAGATATACACTCACCAGGACCTGGCATGATCAATTTGTAACTAATTTGCTGCCAATATCTGTAGGTTTCTTCCAAGTGGAATGATGGAGGATCCTAATGTTGACATTTCTTGCATCTTTGTGAACTTCTATGGCTATGAAAGCAAAAATTTTGGATCATAGGAATTTGTATTTGGAATTTTCTCTTTTGGCTGAACTAACCATGAATGTGAGCAGTGTCTTCAATAGTATGTTTCTATCCAGCAACCAGTTGATGTAACATAGCAGATAATAATTTCAACCTAACAATGCTCCTCCTCCTAGGAGCTCACATGCCTTATATATTTTATTTGTGGATTCCAAAATTCAGATTTTACCCATCAGAATTGCATCTTTGAATATCCTACAGCCTATTTTATGATTGGGTTAGACATTAACCAATAAGAATGCATGGATAACAATTTATTTTTTTAAAGTTTTCTTTTTTTATTTTAAATGTGACTTTTTATTTTAGCGTATTTTTTTTATTTGCATTTATTTTAAAACATTTTTTATTTAGTGTTAGGAATTATGGGGCTCCTTATGGAACACCATCGGGTGGGGGGAGGTTAGGGACCCCTTGGTAGTAGGAAGGGTGCCATGGCTGGTCCCTAAGGTACAGAAGTTACCTTTATGTACCAAGAAAGTCCCTGAGAACTGTCCATGTCATCATTTCGTATACCATGGGGGTCAATAAAAGGTAGTGTGCTTTGATGGGGAAACCCAGACTTATAGAGGGTAGAGAGTATTGAGTGGATCAGAGGGTTCAACTGGCTCATAGGAGGTAGCAGTAGTAGCCCCTTTTGTCAGATTTCAGCAATCAAGCCGCAAGGCCTGTACAAAAATGTATTAGCTTCTTCATAGTGTTGGATTTGAGGTATCCGGGCTACTTGGAGACATATTTGTGCATTTACAAACGGTACTAGTAGATGTTTTTTATAAAGTTCAGTTCAAATATAGTTACGGTAGCAACGTAATAGCATTTTTTAAATATTTATGGGACAAACACTTGAGCTCTTAAATAGCATTTCTCTGAAGTTAGATTTATGTGTGTGACTTCAATTCCATTAGTGTAGTTGTTGTTGCTGTTTAGTCACTCTCCGTGACATTTGTTAGCCACTGCCCCTCTGAGCTCCATCAAGTTTATGTTCATTACCTCATCGATTCATCTCCATCTCTGCAGTCCCCTTCTTCGTGTGCCTTCAATCTTTCCCAGCATCAGAGACTTTTCTAGGGGATCCTGCAGTCTCATTATATGGCCAAAATACTTGAGCTTCAGCCTCATAATCATACCTTCAAGTGAAAAGTATGTTTAGATTTCCTGAAGTATTGATTTATTGGATCTTCTTGCAGTCCAAGGGACTCTAAGCAGGTTTCACCAACACCACAGTTCAAAGGCATCAGTTCCACAGCACTCAGCCTTCTTTATGATCCAGCTCTCACATCCATATGTTACAACTGGGAATAGTTTTTACTATGCAGACTATTGTTGATATGATAATAGCTTTACTTATAACTAGCTTGTCCATCGCTTTCCTCCCCAGAAGCAAACATATTTTATTTCATCTGATGAGATCTTGGATCCCAGGAAAATAAAATCTGTCACTGCCTCCACTTCTTTCCCATTATGTGCCAGAGACTGAGAATGTGGTTTGCCATGATCTTCCTTTTTTTTAACATTGAGCAGCAGGCCAGCTTTTGCGCTCTCTTCTTACACCCTCATCAATAGGTAATTTAGTTCCTCCTCACTGCCATCAGAGTAGTATCATCTGAGGTTGTTGATATTTCTTTCAGCAATATTGTTTCTGGCTTTGGATTCATCCAGCCCAGTCTTACCCATGATGTACTCTGCATATAAGTTGAATAAGTAAGGTGAGAATATACAATCTTGTCACACTCCTTTCCTGATCTTGAACCATTCTGTTGTTACATGTTTGGTTCGGACCGTGGCTTCCTGGTCCACATACAGATTCCTCAGGAGGCAGAAAATATGTTCTGGTACCCCCATCTCTTGAAAAACTATCCAAGTTTTGTAGTGATCCACACAGTCAAAGGCTTTAGAGTAGTCTATGAAGCAGAATTACATTTTCTGGAACTCTCTTGCTCTCTCTATGATCCAGCGGACATTGGCAATTTGATCTCTTCTGTCACTTCCTCTGCAAACACGGCTTGCACATCTGGTAGTTCCCAGTCCATATATTGTTGGAGCCGAGCTTAGATATTAAGTGTTACCTTGCTTGCATGTGAAATTATGCAATTGTTTGATAATTGGAGCAATCTTTGGCACTGACTTTTTTGGAATTGGAATGTAGACTGATCCTTTCCAGTCTATTGGCCACTGTTGAGTTTTCCAAATGTGTTGGCATAAGGCCAGCAACACTTTCACAGCATCATCTTGTAGAATTTTGAAGAGTTCCACTGGGATTCCATAAACTCCTGCAGCCTTGTTATTAGCAAGGCATCCTAGGGACCACTTCACTCTCCAAGAAGTCTGGCTTTAGCTCACTGGACAAATTATTAAGGTCATCACTGCTGTTAAAATCCTCCCTGTATCTTCAAAAAACAAGAAGAGGGGTGGGAGGGACAAGCGCAAAGCCAAACCAATCGTGAATTATGTACATCAAGGTTTATTATAGCAAATCATTAAAACCATTACACTCACTTTCAATCTGATATCAATTCACATTATATATGAGATGTCGCAGATATTGTCCTGTCATCCTTATGTTGCTTGATGTTTTTAATCCAGACGGCCCGATGTTTAGTGTCTCAATAGTCCAATATCCAATATATCAATTGTTACAGGGATAATTTTACAATTAAAGATAGAATACAAATAATAGAAACTGTCTTAGTGCTTCAGTGTCCACACACAGATCCAGACCTCACTCCCCAGACTATGACATCTATTGTTGAGGTTAGCAAGCCTCACATAAGATGCTCCAATATCAGTGAGTTTAGGGTCAGCACAAATGACAATTCATATAATGTTTGCTCTAATCTTATAATGGTGGATCTAATTGAGACCCATCTATGGAGCCTCTCACATCAGGAAAAAATAAGATCAATATGGTGAAAATAGGTAAAATAGCAGCAACAATAAAATAAATAATGTAATTATAATAAAAGATACAAAGATCAAATTGGATCCTACCAGACACGTTTCGGTCAAATCTTGGCCTTTCTCAATGGGGATATTTTTTATTTTATATCTGGTTGGTCTTATGATTTTCCCTCTTTTCTTCAGTTTGATTCTGAACTTTACAATAAGAAGCTCATGGTCTGAGCCGCAGTCAGCTCCAGGTCTTGTTTTTGCTGATTGTATAGAGCTCCTCCATTTTTGACCACAAAGTATATTTTCTGTCTGATTTCTGTATTGTCCATCTGGTGATGTCCATGTTTTGAGCTGTCTTGGAGGCGGCTGGAAGAGGGTGTTAGCAATGACCTGAGAATTATCTTTACAGAATTCTTTTAATCGCTGACCTGCTTCATTGTGTACTCCAAGGCCAAGCTTGCCAGTTATTCCACATATATTTTGGTTCCCTACTTTTGCAAATTTTGTTAAATGGCATGCCATGAATTCAAATTGAAATGTTAAAATGTATTAGGTTGTAACCGGACACTGCTTTGGCCATCCTTTGATTGACTATAAGGTCTACTCAATTTCTTCGTCAGGATTCTTGACCACAGTAGAAGATTTGGTGGTTGTCTAATGTTAAATGTCCCATCCCAGACCGTTTGAGTTAACTTATTCACAGGATATCAGTGTTTACCCTTGTCATCTTATGTTTGACAACATCCAGTTTTAAAAGTAAAGTACCGCAACTATTCTATGGCTCCTGGGGGGAAAAAAACTGTGAAACTAACTGATTCGCACCCAGTAGGGTTTGCCAAGAGCTCTCTAGTTCTAAAATGTCCTTGCCGCTTGCTCGCCGGAAAATTCAAGTCTGAAGCTCAGTAGTCTCCAAAGCAACTCTGCAGAATGGTACCCACTATGTGAACACACTACACTAGCACTAACATCTTCCCATATACTTGTCTATCTATATAAACCTCTTCCTATGCTAGGGCAAGGGGTTAAATAATAATGAAAACTAATGCAGAGGGTGTATGGCCCATCTGCCCATGACCATATTTTATACTATAAATGGGGGACTCCTTGGCTCATAGAGGCTAACGGGTAAGCATGGGAATCCATTTCCGGGGGATCCCCTGGCTCACAGCGGGTAGAGATATTAACTGCTTAATTGCGTCAGATTTGATACAATTAAGCTATTTGTTAGAGTGTGATTGGTGGTTCTCAGAGGCATTTTCTTCTCCTCTACATGGAGTTGCAAGTCCCGTAGGCTTTTTTAAAATGTGGGGCACTCAGAAGGACTTCAAGGTTTACCTCAGTGAAATAAGATATCATTATGGGGGACATGTCATAGCTGTTTATAAAATAGTTACGGGATAAGCACTCAGGGCTTAAAATATTATATTAAATATTTGGAGCACTCGGATGGTATTTCTCGGAGGTTAGATTTATGTTGGTGATGTGAAAGCTCTTTAATGAGTTACAAGTGAACTTGACTCTGATTTTTACCTACTCAAGCAATGGAATGGAGGCCTCAGACTGTTTTTCTTACAGAAGCCATGGAATAGAGACCTTTGTAATGAATCTGTGATAAAATGTGTATTTTGTAGGTTTGTGCACCATCTAGTGGATGAAGTGCAATAATGCACAATTAGGAGAAAATGCCAAAAATACAAATGCTGGTATTTTAGAAGAATATACTTGGGTAAAATAATTGTTCTACATCAAATAGCCACATTCTTCAATACCTTATACTACTGCAGACAACTCTCAAAATTAAGAAGCACATATTTTGAAAATAATAAATACATTTTCTTCATGGAATATTCATATAATTACTATAGATAGTGGGGTACATTTTCAAACAGGGTACAATTAGAGCTCGTATTTACAATTCCTTTATTAATGTAAGCAATCTGTTTTTTCAATAGGAGATCAAATTGAATCCTGGCTAATAAATAGGCCCTCTGGAAGGTTGTATTATTAAAGTGACTTTGAAATGTTCTTGCTGCTCCATATTATTAAACAGAAGACTGAAAACCCATTGACAAGTTTTTATAAATTCTATGACAGATGCATATTTCAATGTTTTATATTTTGTATATCACAATTATGCATCCTGCAGCCTTTCACATGTTACTGCCCGGAGCTTTTCTTTTTTTTGCAGACATCACAAGCTGCTTGCAAATTATAATGTAAACTGTTTGCTTTGTTGCTGTTCAGTCGCTCAGTCGTGTCTCACTCTCTGTGACACTCGCAGTATGCCAGGCACGTTGTTATGTCTCTGGTTGTGCTTATCTATAAGATTTTCTTGGCAAAGATACTGGAGTGAGTTGCCAATTTCTTCTCCAGTGGACCGCGATTTGTCTCACCTCTGGTATGACCTGCCCATCTTGTGCCCATCTTCTGTGACCCTACATGATGTAGCTCACAGCTTCATTGAAGTATACAAGTCCCTTTACCACAACAAGGTAGTGATCCAAAAGGCGGCACTATTCTTCCTTTATTTCTTTTTCCTTTATTTCTCATTCCAAATCCAAATATAAAATCACTGAAATGTATTTAGAGAGAGCCTATCAGCATGTAATTTATGGACCTGTCAAGACCTGAGAACCTTCTAGATTGTTCTCAATATATTAGTTGATGCGGCTGAACTAGAGATAACACTTTGAGGATTTTAGAAGCTCACACTGTCTATTTAAGTTAAGTTAATTTGCTATTCAATTGGCATTTTTTTACGTGTTACGGCCTTGAAAACTTTGCGATGGATAAACCCGTACATTATAGCCTTTCCCGAAGCCTTTCACGGCCCCAAGACTTCCGACCAAATCGCTATTCAATTGCAAAAATACCTCAAGACCGCACCAGCACTCAAACCCACAAATGGCAAATGTCGGGCTAAGGCTTACGGCTTCCAAACAGGACCCGCAAAGGGTTTACAGACTAGTTAGGAACACTGCAAATCACAATAAAAAGACACCACTGCACTTTAAAACATGGGGAAAGCAATGGAAGGCATTTACTATTACATGCACAACAATTCCCAAATATCAAATCTAGGAAATAATAAAATGTTATTTTCCTCATAGGTTGCAATGGTCATGCATATGCCAATATGAAAAGCCATGCTGCAACATGCTGATAGCTATTAAAGACACACTACCTCATTAAATAGCAACTTAAATACATGCAAACGGCTGACATTTTAACCCTTTCACACTCACAGAGGCTCTAATGTGGACCCTAAAAATAAAAAGATCATCTTATATACATCTCACATATCACATAAACATTGCTCCTCCACTTCCTGCTCTGATGAAGCCGATGCCCCCACCTCTGGCTCACCAGTGGACCCAGACCTCCTTGATGCTGAAAGAGAGAAAAAAAGGTATATGTTATTAGTAAAATGAATAATACATTGTTTGTGCTCATTCCTAACTATCTGACATCAAGGCTTGAACCTGGATGATTCACTTAATTGCAACTATGAGTAGCTATCATTTGCTAGATATGGTCTATTCTTTGGTTCTTGGTCTTGATCGTTCTTGGCTCCTAACGCTATCTTGATTCCGACTGCGGTCTGTAACTGTATATGCTGCATTGTTCACACCAATGCATGGACTCTCTAATGGTTGATTACAGTGGTTGTGCCCAGGAATGACAGTGATTTATCAGCTTCATGGATTTACTGACACATCCATCTATCCCTTGTTAATTCAATAGAGCTGACATGTCCTTGTTGGTCATCATGTACATGTGTGTTGTGTGTTATGTACATGTGGTGGCATGTTGGTGTATGTGATATTCACCTGACATGAAGGCTGGGTTCTGCTGGGCCACCAGGCCTGAAGCTCCAGCAGTGGGCACCTGGCTCAGAAGGTCCTTCTGCACCCTCTCCCACTCACTATATCGCGCAAATCACATTCTTGTCCTACTTGGCCATTATCCTCCTCACCTTGGCCCTGATGATGTCAAATCGGTGCTTAACTGACCTCCAATCCCTTTGCGCTGTGCCCACTGCTGTGCCTACTGCTGTAACCTCAGCCGCTACCTCCTTTCATGCCTGGGCCCTAGGCCCTGGCCTGACTTCCCTCCCCCGCAAGGATCATGGGGCGGCCACGGATGGAGCCAAGGAGGACGACATTCTCCTGGTGCGTACAGTTCAGGGCCCTGTGCTTTCCCTTAGCTTCTTGCCCTTCTGAATGTGGACAGGGAACCTTGCCTCCCTGACCTGTCCCTGAGGCCTATCCCTCCCCTGAACTACCAACCCCCTGGGATTGGGGCCCCCCCTCTGTCCATCGTCTAAATGCACCTGGCGCTAGGGCCTCCCTGCCTCCACCTACCTCCTCTCCACTCTCCTCCTCCACCACTTCCCCCCTCCTGCTCCTCCTCCTCTCCTCCACCACTCCCAACCTCCTCCTCCTCTTCTCCACTCCCCACCTTCTCCTCTCCTCCACTCCCCACCTCATCCACTCCTCTCCTCCTCTTCTCCACTCCTTACCTCCTCTCCACCACTCCCCAGGGCCACCTCTCTCCTCTCTCTCCTCCTCGCCTCTCCTCATCTCCTCCTCCCTGCCTCGCCACTCCACTCCTCTTCCCTCCTCTCTCTTTCCATTTAAATCCCAAAAGGAATATAACGATAAATCAAAAAAAGTTTGGCTGTATATGTATGATGAAAAAAGAAAATGTGTGTATTATGTATATTTAATACGTGTTGGGGATGGGGTGTGGGAGATGGGATGGGTCGGTGTGTATGGAGTGACCTAGCTCTCTATGTGTGTTCTTAAAATTAAGTTTATTCCTATTATGTGTAATCTGTAAATATGTGTAAACAAGGTTTAAGAGTAAAATCGTAAATAGTATAGAAAAAAAAACTGCAAATGACTGCTCTCAAAACTCTCATACTCTCTCTCTATCTATAACCAACCTCCAACTCAGGGACCTGCGTTCTACTTCGGAAGAAAATACAAAACAGTCAACGCATGGATGGTTGGAACGCAACTTTATAATCTCCCTCTGTCAATCATCTGCAGCTAGACCGTTTTCTATTGTCTGAGAGGCCTGTGTGTCGCACTACGTTATACTGTGATTAGATCGTAATAGTCGATCACATCTTGGCCATGTCATTAACAGTTTGCAGCCGCGGGGGCGGTTTTACGTGCTTTAGGCTTTGGCCAGTAACTTGAGCCCTTGCTCAATTGAATAGCTCCGGATTCGGAGACAAACGGAAGCCTGGAGCACGCCCGCATAAGGCTTTTATCCCGCGAGATGCAGGCTTGCAATTGAATCGGGCTATATGTCTCTAGAGCCAAATGTTGCTTATTACTAATGTACATGTGATTCTTCTGCGAAAGAATCATAAATTAAAATCATTGCTAGCTGTGTATTCAAATCAGTGTTAGTTTGCTTCAGTGGTAAAATTGACATGATCCATACAATTCTGACCATTTGCCAGCAAGCTGTTTCATATAAAAGTATTTACTTTATACAGATAGTTTTATATATTGGCACCTTTTGGTCACTTGTTATTATTATTTTTTATTATTATTATGTTTTATTTGTAACTTTAGAGGGGTTAAGTACAAGGCAAAAACAAAATGCCATCCGAATGCTCAAAATGTCCTTAATATTTTAAGCCCTGAGTGCCTGTCCCATAACTATTTTCTAAATTGCTACCAGATCATTCCCATAATAATATCCAAGCTTACTGGGAAGGCCCACTTAGTGCCTGAAATTATAAAAAAAAAGCCTAAGGGTACATCCAACCCTCTATAAAGCCACAAAAATGCTTCAGAGAAGCCTGAATGATTAAAATCTGACAATTTGGAGACGTTAACACCTTAAATGTTTTGGATTTGAGGCTTGATTGCTCACTTCAAACACAATTAATGAGCACCAGATATAATGAAGTGGTTGGGTCAAAGTTGAGTGGACACCCAGCTGCAGATGGTTCTGGAGGGGAAAGGAAAGTCCACTGCTGCAAAGAACAATTCAGTATAGGAACCTGGAATTGTATAACTATGAACCAAGGCAAATTGGACTTTTCAAATATGAGAGAACAAGATTAAACATTGATATCTGGAAATTAGTGAACTCTTGAATGGAACATTTCTTATAAGACAACCACCAGATCTTCTACTGAGCTCAAGCATCCACAGAAAAAATGGCTAAGACAGTGCTCAGTTACAACTCAATAAATGACTGAATGATTTAAAATCAAATACAAGGCAAGCCATTTAATATCACAATGATCCAAGTCTAATCTCCAACCATGGATGCTGAAGAGGCAGAAATTGTCCAATTCTTGGAGGATATTTAACATCTCCTAGATATCAAAAAAGCAATATGTTACTCTAATCATAGGAGATTGGAGAACTAAAGTAGGGAACAACAAGCACAAACCATAGGGACTCCCATGGCACCTAAAGTTAAGCCATTATGTGGTTGTCCCTATGGATTCCTACGGTAATCTATAGCAGTATTTTTCAACTCCAGCCATTAGGAACCACCCACATTTCACATTTCAGGTATATCCCTGCTTCAGCACAGGTGAGCTAATCAGAGGCTCTGTAATTCTGTTTAACCATCTGCTGAACCTCCCTGCTTGAACATAGGTGAGCTAATCAGAGGCTCTGTAATTCTGTTTAACCATCTGCTGAACCTCCCTGCTTGAACATAGGTGAGCTAATCAGAGGCACAGTAGGTGGTTAAAATGTTAACTGTTGGTGGTCCATGAAGACTGGAGTTGAAAAGCACTGATCTATACTATGATCATGTGGGTCCTTTAGACCTCCATGACACCTTAAATTAACCTATTACCACAGGAGTTCCTATGAACATCCACAGTATACTACTAAAACCATGGAGATCCTTATGGCATGGTAAATTAACCCTATACCACGGGGTCGTTATGGACCACCATGGACCCTAAATTAGCCCCTATACCACAGAAGTCTTTATCATCCCCTTATAGTACTAATTCCCTATAGCATTGGGGTCTATATCTTATGGATCAGAATAGTGTTTAATTTTGGTGTTACTCTTCTCTGAAACAGCCAATCAGAGAAGAGGATGTTATAGATAGATAGATAGATAGATAGATAGATAGATAGATAGGGGTTAATGTTGAAGACCCCCATAGTAACAGGCTTACTTTTATATACCATGGGAGTTTCCATGCTTATAGTTAGAGGCTTTATAGGGGTCCATAGTGAGTCATATGGGGATAATGGAACCTCACCCGAAAGCTCAATGGGGAGAGGCATTAAGGCCAGCCAGGGTGTAGAGGGGGAATCTTGGGGGATACCCAAGCTCATAGGTGATAACAGGTCATAGGAGAAGGGTTCATAAATGAGGAAAACTAAGGTTGAAGATTATGGCTTTAATTAAGAAAACTACAAATTTATAGTAAGATCAGCGAACTGTGTGTGTTATGTGATTACTTGTGTTTTTATAATTAATTCTTAATTGTATACAAGTGCAAACTTAGCAGATGTACTCAATGCAACAGCAAATTGTTTAAAACAGCATAGCAACACTTGTCTTAAAAATATATATTAATTTAATAGCAAATGATTTAAACAGCATAGCAATACTTGTCTTAAATGTACCTGTTATTTGATAGATAGATAGATAGATAGATAGATAAAAAATCATAGTTTGCTATGGAGATAATTGAGATTCAGACTCAGAGTCTCCTATTAATACATTTTACGTAGGCTGTGAACATACCTTAGGGCTATAAGCTATGGAGAAAAACCCATGTAAGAGCAAATTTTGCCGGGTACTATTCATGGAAGACATGGAATAGCTCTGCTTGTTTTGATTTGAAAAATTATCATAGCTATGAGTCAGCTTTATGGGAGATCTTACAGGAGCCATGGAATAGAGGCCTAAGACTGGAGGATTTGCAGGCATTGTACCCCATAAGACCCTTAATGCTGTGCCCCTTTGCTTTTTTTTTATTTTAATATAAAATAAAATAAAAATTGCCCCGTGGGAAATGCAAACGTTATACTGTGATTAGATCGTAATAGTCGATCACATCTTGGCCATGTCATTAACAGTTTGCAGCCGCTATAGGGCTTTACGTGCTTTAGGCTTTGGCCAGTAACTTGAGCCCTTGCTCAATTGAATAGCTCCGGATTCGGAGACAAACGGAAGCCCGAAGCACGCCCGCATAAGGCTTTTATCCCGCGAGATGCAGGCTTGCAATTGAATCGGGCTATATGTCTCTAGAGCCAAATGTTGCTTATTACTAATGTACATGTGATTCTTCTGCGAAAGAATCATAAATTAAAATCATTGCTAGCTGTGTATTCAAATCAGTGTTAGTTTGCTTCAGTGGTAAAATTGACATGATCCATACAATTCTGACCATTTGCCAGCAAGCTGTTTCATATAAAAGTATTTACTTTATACAGATAGTTTTATATATTGGCACCTTTTGGTCACTTGTTATTATTATTTTTTATTATTATTATGTTTTATTTGTAACTTTAGAGGGGTTAAGTACAAGGCAAAAACAAAATGCCATCCGAATGCTCAAAATGTCCTTAATATTTTAAGCCCTGAGTGCCTGTCCCATAACTATTTTCTAAATTGCTACCAGATCACTCCGATAATGATATCCAAGCACACTGGGAAGGCCCACTTAGTGCCTGAAATTATTAAAAAAAGCCTAAGGGTACATCCAACCCTCTATAAAGCCACAAAAATGCTTCAGAGAAGCCTGGATGATTCAAATATGACAATTTGGAGACGTAAACACCTTAAATGTTTTGGATTTGAGGCTTGATTGCTCACTTCAAACACAATTAATGAGCACCAGATATAATGAAGTGGTTGGGTCAAAGTTGAGAGGACACCCAGATGCAGATGGTTCTGGAGGGGAAAGGAAAGTCTACTGCTGCAAAGAACAATTCAGTAAAGGAACCTGGAATTGTATAACTATGAACCAAGGCAAATTGGACTTTTCAAATATGAGAGAACAAGATTAAACATTGATATCTGGAAATTAGTGAACTCTTGAATGGAACATTTCTTATAAGACAACCAACAGATCTTCCAATGAGCACAAGCATCCACAGAAAAAATGGCTAAGACAGCTCTCAGTTACAACTCAATAAATGACAGAATGATTTAAAATCAAATACAAGGCAAGCCATTTAATATCACAGTGATCCAAGTCTAATCTCCAACCATAGATGCTGAAGAGGCAGAAATTGTCCAATTCTTGGAGGATATTTAACACCTCCTAGATATCAAAAAAGCAATATTTTACTCTAATCATAGGAGATTGGAGTACTAAAGTAGGGAACAACAAGATACCTGGAATAACAGGCAAGTTTACCCTTGGAGTATAAAATGAAGCTGGTCAGAGATTAGTATAATTATTTAAAGATAATTCTCTGGTCATAGTAAACATCATAAGCAAATCGGATATGCTAACAAATTTGGAAAATTCAACAATGGCCGGGTAAACTGGAAAAGGTCAGTTTATATCCCAATTCAAATAAAATGTCAGTGCCAAAGAGTGATCCAATTATTGAACCATTGCACTCATTTCACATGCCAGCAAGATAATAATAAGATACTGCAAACTCCGCTCCAATGAAATTGCTAAGTCCGATGGATAATAAAGAAAGCAAGAGAGTTCCAGAAAAGCATTTATTTCTGCTTCAGAGACTATTGTAAAGCCTTTGACTGTGTGTGTCACCACGAAATGTACAAGTTCTTAAAGATATGGGGATACATCTCATCTGCTTCCTGAGGAATCGGTATATGGACCAAGAAGCCACACTGAGAACTGAATATAGAACAACCAAAAACAACATCTGGAAAGGAGTGTGACAAGGTTGTATATTGTCACCTTATTTATTCAACCTATACTCATCATGCGTAAGGCTGGGAGAAATATCAACAACCTCAGATACACAGATAATGGCTGGAATGAGGAGGAACTAAAGGTCCTATTGATGAGGGTGAAAAGTTGGTCTGCTGCTCAAAATTAAAAAGTCCAAAATCATAGCAAACAACAGTGTTAGTTCCTGGCAAATAGATGGGTAAAAAGTTGAGGCAGCCAAGAAATGAATATGGAGGTTACTTCTAGGAAGGAAAGCTATGGCAAGTCTGAATAAGTTATTAGAAAGTAAGGATATTACACTGTCACCAAAAGGTCCACATAGTTAGATCTATGGTATTTGCAGTGGTAACATATGGATTTGAGATCTGGACCAAAGAGAATGCTGAGCAGCGTAGAAGTGATACCTTATGGTTTGTAGAAAATAGGACTGAGAGAAGATCCAATCAATAAATATTTCAAGAAATCAAGTCAAACTGTTCTTTAGAAAGTACGATAAAGAGGCTAAAGCTCAAATATTTTGGCATATGATCAGAAAACAGTATTCCCTAGAGAAGATTCTGATGCTGGGATTCCACCCTCAATAACCACTACCTCCTATGAGCCTCGGTTTCCCCCGGCATTCCCCATCAATATTCAGGGGCCATGAGGCTCTATTCCTACCACCTCTTGTACTATAGGTGGGGGGCCATTAACTCCATGGGGGCCTCTAAGCACAAACCATGGGGTCCATAGGGACCCCCATGGCACCTAAAGTTAAGCCATTATGTGGTTGTCCCTATGGTTTCCTACGGTAATCTATAGCAGTATTGTTCAACTCCAGCCATTAGGAACCACCCATATTTCACATTTTAGGTATATCCCTGCTTGAGCACAGGTGAGCTAATCAGAGGCTCTGTAATCTGTTTAACCATCTGCTGAACCTCCCTGCCTGAACATAGGTGAGCTAATCAGAGGCTCAGTAGGTGGTTAAAATGTTAACTGTTGGTGGTCCATGAAGACTGGAGTTGAAAAGCACTGATCTATACTATGATCATGTGGGTCCTTTAGACCACCATGACACCTTAAATTAACCTATTACCACTGGAGTTCCTATGAACATCCACAGTATACTACTATAACCATGGAGATCCTTATGGCATGTTACATTATCCCTATACCACGGGGTCGTCATGGACCACCATGGACCCTAAATTAGCCCCTATACCACAGGAGTCTTTATCATCCCCTTATATTACTAATTCCCTATAGCATCAGGGTCTATATCTTATGTATCAGAATAGTGTTTAATTTTGGTGTTACTCTTCTCTGAAACAGCCAATCAGAGAAGAGAATGTTATAGGGGTAAATGTTAAAGACCCCCATAGTAACAGGCTTACTTTTATATACCATGGGGGTTTCCATGCTTATAGTTAGAGGCTTTATAGGGGTCCAAAGTGAGTCCTATGGGGATAATGGAACCTCACCCCAAAGCTCAATGGGGAGAGGCATTAAGGCCAGCCAGGGTGTAGAGGGGGAACCTTGGGGGATACCCAAGCTCATAGGTGATAACAGGTCATAGGAGACGGGTTCATAAATTAGGAAAACTAAGGTTGAAGATTATGGCTTTAATTAAGAAAACTACAAATTTATAGTAAGATCAGCGAACTGTGTGTGTTATGTGATTACTTGTGTTTTTATAATTAATTCTTAATTGTATACAAGTGCAAACTTAGCAAATGTACTCAATGCAACAGCAAATTGTTTAAAACAGCATAGCAACACTTGTCTTAAAAATATATATTAATTTAATAGCAAATGATTTAAACAGCATAGCAATACTTGTCTTAAATGTACCTGTTATTTGATAGATAGATAGATAGATAGATAGATAGATAGATAGATAGATAGAGAGAGAGAGAGAGAGAGAGATAGATAAAAAATCATAGTTTGCTATGGAGATAATTGAGATTCAGACTCAGAGTCTCCTATTAATACATTTTACGTAGGCTGTGAACATACCTTAGGGCTATAAGCTATGGAGAAAAACCCATGTAAGAGCAAATTTTGCCGGGTACTATTCATGGAAGACATGGAATAGCTCTGCATGTTTTGATTTGAAAAAATATCATAGCTATGAGTCAGCTTTATGGGAGATTTTACAGGAGCCATGGAATAGAGGCCTAAGACTGGAGGATTTGCAGGCATTGTACCCCATAAGACCCTTAATGCTGTGCCCCTTGGGAAATGCAAAATTAGCTTGTGGGCATTACTTAAAGTCACTTCACGTGTGTATATATGTTTATAGACAGTGGTAGAGATGCAGCATGGCCATACTCTAGCTGTCCAGGATCTTGGAGGAGTTCAGCATGCCAGCACAGGACCCTGAGATACAGCAGCACGGAATAGAGAAGGACTGAAGGAATAAGAAATGAGGGAGAACAAATTGCTGAGCAGAAGGGCTGAAGTTAGGAGTGGAGGACGGTTGAATTGACAAACATATGTAAGCTCTGCATGAGAGAAATATAGTACCTGACCTGTGTAGATTTTGGTTCAACTAAAAACAATTATATTTTGGAAAGTGAATATCAACGATTTATAAATTAGTCCATAGTTCTGTACAATTAAAATGTACAGGTAGCAAACTAACCTGAGAATTAAAAGGCAAACATCTTGTAGTATATTCACATTCACAAAGGGCCAGTGTAGGCACTTTTCATGTAAAATCTATTTTTAGTTCATCATTTATGAACATATAAAATACATGCACAAACAGCGGTAAAGGAAAGCTTTAGCCGGAATCTATCATATAAAACCAGTTATCTCATTGTCCTGTGCACTACTGAAAGTTAGTGAAAGATTTCAACTGCAGTAACATTATTCAAGCTTAACCAGCACATCAATGATATCTCAGTTAAAAAATGTTACTTTGAGTAGTGCTAAGGACGATCAGAGAAGTGGTAAGGCTATAGCACCATTAATGAGGTAAACTGTGTTTTAAATGATATTTTCTGCCTAAATATTTGCTTTGCTGCTATTTGCAAATGTGTTTTAATGTTAATTAATGGTGACAGATGGAAATATTTTATAATAATAGGAAAATAGACTTTCCATTGATTTATACTAAATAAATAAATACATTGGGAATTTTTTTTTGCAATTACCACAGAAGTGAGGTCATAAAGTGGGTAGAGATGTAATGCAAGCTTCACAGAACTCATTATCATTAGTTAATACAGTGATGGGTCCAGCTTTGAAAAGTCTTGATATGTATGAATATATCACAGCTATACTCGGCCATAAATGGCTTACATTGGATTTTACAGCAGTTATGCTAATGATAAAAGATTATACAATGATACAAGCAAATATTTTGGGAAGGAAAAGATGATTAAACAAGCAGTTTTTATACATTAAAATACTTTAGTTTCCCTATGGAGAATAAGTTATATTAACTGAAAAGAACACGCTAGACAAATTACAAAAGGTGATTTCTTTACCTTTATCTTACCAATGAGTTAAGATGTATAATAAACAAGGGATCAAGAAGACTCTGGGGGAGAATTTACTACGCAGTTTTCTCACCTGAGATGTGGTGAGAAGAGTTAAGATAAGATGAGCTTGGCTGTTTTTTTTTCCAAAAGTGAACACTGGATAGTGAATCAATATATATAGCACAAAATGCACTTGAGATGTTTAGTATTATCCTGCTCTGTTAATTGAATCTTGTTTTCATCTCATTTACATTACAACCAATGGGAACAAAAGCACAATAAGTGATGCACCTTCTCAGCTCATCGTACAAGTCTCTTCTCCCCTAGCTCATAGCAAGTTATCGTGAAGAGACTTTGTAATGGGCGTATTATTGGCATGTATGAATAGGCGAATATTAGTTATAAATAAAAATATACTGCTATTGTAGTAAAATGTTTTGGACCCCCATTGAGCCTCTACATATTGCACCTAACATTAACCCCTATGGACTCCCATGTTAAATTAATGTATACAAGTGGGGTTCCTTATGGAGCTCCATGGGATTTAAAATTAACCCATTACCATGGGGTGTTGTTTGCCTCCAGTGGCACTGAAAATGAATACCGTTGCCATTGGGGTTTCTATGGACCTGCATAGTATACGGTCCTATATCCATGAAGTCCTTATGGATCCCCATAGCACCCTATCTACTATGGGGGTTCCTATTGGGCCCCTATGGATCTTTTAGCTTGTGGGGTTCCGCAAGGATCCAAATGATCCCTGCAATGTTTTAATTAAATAAAGTACATAAAAAATATATACTTGAGATGAGTAAATTGCCCCCTGCCTTTTGGCTGTCACTTAGCGTAATGAATTCGCCCATCAGGTTATCAACTTCTAATTAGGTCATGATTGAGAACTGTCTCCCTGCATATAGTTTCTGGGGTATTTTCTCATACTTCAGAAGTCATATGCAAAAGGAATGCATTAATGAACTAATTAGATACTGATAAGAATATGAGGCAGATGGGAGGATCTCTTGAGCTGATAACAAAATGTATTAAATTCATAACCATTTTTCTATTTTACAACTTTAATAAGTTGTAAATATTCTTATTTTTATTAGTATTTTTGGGGGTATTTTTTTACCATAATTGGGATTTCTGCTGTGGCCCTATAAGGTTATGGTGATAGATGATGTAAGATACATTCTAGTGGAACATTACCGTTCATTGTACGCTGGACACACAGTTGAAAGGGGATGAAAATATCAGTCATCAGAAGAAACCCTAACCTGACCTCATCAATATTTTCTAGGAAATTATATTCCTGGGACCCACGACTACAACATTTGAAAATGAAGTTCCACATGGCAAGCTTTATTTTCCTCCTTTCACTTGCATGATCTATTGAAGAAAAGTGTTCCAATGTCTTTCCATTTTTTATATTATTTACAGCACTCCCATGAATGACTGGTGCTGTGAGCCCTTACTACTGCCTCACAAGATCACAGGGGGTTGTACATGCTTGAGTGGAGATTCTTGTAGCTGTCATTGACAATTTTTGCCCAAAGTCACTGGATGGGCAGTTTGGGAACACATGTAATATGCCCTGAGCCTGCAAAATTGAGATAGCCACTGAATTCTTTCCTTTCTCACATTTTACACGGTATAAATATGTTTAGATTTAATTCTTTCATTTTGTCAGTAGAGAACCCATGTATTGATTGTATATGTTCATGGGTGAAGTACATGATCATGTTACAGATAAAAAATAAATCTTCACACGACTTCAATTGTGCTAAAAAAAAAATGGTGTTAAATATCCTAATTTCCTATGTTTTCTATAGGAGCTATTTATCATAGCTTGATAAATCAACTCTGTCAAAAATAAGTGGAGATATTTTATCTCTAATGCTACGTAAGTCTGCTCTAATTGTTTCTTTATTTTTGTCAGGTTTTTTTGTAATTGTTTTTTTATTAAAATAATATTTAATTGGAAGTCTAGTGGCAGGGACTAGGAGGGTCCTTGTGGACCTCCATGGGGGTAGGGTCCTAATGGTGGTAGTTAGTGGGTCAATGTTAGGTGCATAATGACCCCCATGCTTATACATTAGATTATCACGGGGTTCTCTAGAGCCCCAAAAAATATCCTGATGTGGTTAATGTGCCCCCTATGCCAAATCACAAGGGGGGTCCTGGAGATACCTGGGCACATAGGAATACAAATAATTATAATTCCAGTGATTTAGTAAACTTATGGAGACCAGAGTGGCCCTATTGTCATGGTAGATCCCTGCTTATTTAATTCATCTAATTAAATTCCCTCCATTGATACAAATAACCTTTGCCATATTTTTTTATAAATGCTAATATAAAAGTTGAGCAATAAGAAAGTGCAAAGTGGTTTACTTGCCACCCACTACCCAGAATGCACTTAGTTGTTAGTCTTAACAATATCAACTTCTGTTGGATTATTTTCTTTGTAAGAACAAACATAGTAATAAAACAAACCAATATGATTTTTATAGCTGTAAAAAATATTATTTACTTTTTTTTTCTATAAAATGAAATAATACAGCTTGCTAATGAAGAGAAAAAGAAATTTGCTTTATAAAAAACAAATATTTTTTTTTCAGCAAATAAAAAAATTGAGAAAGAGAAACTTACTTAGATGTGGACATTATGATAATTATATATAAAAAAACAAGGCTCCATGAAAGTCATTAATTTACATAATAATTTCTATTGCATCACATTTCTAATCTGCACTATATATAAATTCAAGACGTTGTCCTTTGAAGTTTAGATTTGTAGACAATATATCAATTTAATAGCCATGTGATGAATTGTTTCTAATTTATATACTGTATGTCCTTTAGCTAATATGGGCAAATATTTACTAAGCACACAAGAGCTGTAAAGTGTGATGTATTTTTCCCCCAAAAAAATAGCCATTGTAACCTTCAGAAAATCACTTGTCAATCTAGGGGGTGGTTTCCAGAAGATATTCTATGTGAGGTCTGACTAATATGAAATCTCACACATAGACACAATCTAGTACAATCTAGTGTGATAGTACAATTTCCAGTTGCCTTGATTCATTACTTTCATGCTTAAACAATTTGAAATAACCCCAAAATCTCTTTCCTCTGCTGTTTAGAAGGGTCTCTAAACCTGCTCCACATATCCCTTGGCACCACCAGCCTCTGTGTTGTCTTTCATTTCTGGATAAACAGAGAAGAGGGTTTACTAAGCAACTCAAGTCTTTATTTACTATATACTATTTCATATGAGGAAAATCAGTCCTTCTTACCTTATCTCACCCATTCTCACATCAGCTCAGATGAGAAAGTGCTCAGTAAATCACAGAGATGGTGTCATGATGATTCCTGTGCTGCCATGATAATGAGTCACAGGCCAAGATGGGTTCAACCTGTTCATCCATTTCACAGGTGTCACCCCAGGGCACCAGCACCTGAGCAACAATAAGGTTTGCCCTAGCCCCGGTTCTTTAATATGTTTCTCATTTTGTTCTGTATTTACTGCCTGCGCCAGTCTATTGCCTATGAACTTGGCTATTCTTATTGCTGAATTCCTCGGACTCAACTGAAAGAAGGGCAACAGGCAGCCCAGCAGGCCTTGTGCTGACCCCAGCCACTTCCCATGTCGGTTGTTCTCTGGATGGTGGCCCCTTAAACAATACACAGCTCATTATATCTCTTTAAAACTTAGCAAATAGTAGTGAATAGTTATTCTAAATATTCTCCTCATTGTTTATACCTAGCCCTGTTCCGTAATGTTATTCCTGCTGCCTGCCCTGACACTGAATTTGTTCTCATTCCCTAGCTGTGACGATCCAAGGGGTAGGGGCTATTACTGCCCAGGGCCACCTGCTATAGACTACAGGTTATCTACCCACATGGACCGTTTAGGTACTTGGAAATCTCTGCACCAGCACCCTGATATCTGGCTTCTGTCTAAGTCGGGGTCTCTGGATCAGGAATCAGCACTTCCAGGAGTCTCAGTAACCTTCCTGTAGTAGTGATCAGGACAAGTTACTTGCAGGGTGAAGATAGGATCAGTATGGCAGCCACTCGGAGCATAATAAGAGACACACACTTTCTATATGTCTCTAGAAGTGAACTGATTTATTTTTTAAAAGTCAGCAATATTTATAGCAGATAGATACAGAGGGGGTGTACACAATGTAAATATGAGTGGGTGTGGCAGACAATTACAGGAGATGATCCCACATGGGATCTAGCAGTACCTTAATGGCTGTCACCTGAGGACAATAGGGGCTACCTTCTAATACACATCCTCTCACATCCTACACATCCTGTTTAGTATTTCAGAAATGTTGTTTCATATACACATAATTTGTAGCATTGCAATTCAGATCCTGCACACATTCTGTTTTCAAAACAACACTACAAATCAATGCAAGTCTTATTTTAGACATTATATAGTAAGATAATAGTTTTTATAAATAAACCATGCACTATTATTTCTAAACTTACTCTATGGGACTTTTTTGCATTAATTTGTAATATAGCCCAAAAAAGTGTCTTGTGGTGAGCAGTAATGAGAACTGTATAAGTCATGAGTTTCGGCCAATGAGAAAACATATTACTGTATGACAGGTACATTTCATGTAAGCTGTTGGCAAGTCTAAACATATCTTACTTATTTTTATCCCAACATAAACGAGTATGATGTTTTAAATGCATGATGGGATATATTTGAAATTAAGTAACTACTGTCTGCTCAATAGTGCTCCTATTGGATGAGTAACATCACATGATCATCAGTAAAAAAGAGTTCTGTATTAGCAATGCTCCAGTCATTAGGAACTACTGTGAACAGCAAGTATTAGTTAAACAGTTCAGATAATGGTGCCTCGGGCACTGACTGTAGCATAACTCCCATATATATACCTAAACACACTGATTTGAGATATAGAAACTGGAAATGAAGAGCTGATAGTGAGAAATGGGTGGTGCAGAAATATCAATGGCCTATTGCAGCATAAAACCTAAATGCCCTTATGGTTAGCATCATTCTCTATGATATATAAGCTACGTTTTAGAGATACACACATGTAATATATGCACTGTGCTACATACAGACATATATTCTGTATAACTGGCACTCCAGGCTTCTATCTTTCTCCTAAAACACAACAGGTGGAACCTGAGAACTTGGGGAATAGTTCGGCCTGAAAAACAGGGTTCTGCATATAAATATGGGGCGTTCCTTCAAAAGTGCATCATTTGGGACGTTAAAGGGCAATGGGACTTTCTATGAAAAGAAGGACTATCCCTCCAAAAAGATGTGTGGTGAAGCTCTGTAATTAACTCTTGGATGGACCATTGATTGATTGATTTACACTTTGATTACACTTTGATTACATAGTGCCAGTTAAATATCATGCTTGGTAAACAGATATGTATGAACCACCATATTATGTATAATATATTCCCTCAACAGAAGACCACCCTTTTTAGAGTAAGGTGCAACGTTGAGTAATCACTTGTATCCATGGTCTCCAACTGGCTGCTTATCAATACTTCAAGTCTCAGTGGTGGCAAGACAGCCCCACCATAGCATCCCTTGGTGGGGTTAAAGGAACATGGAACCCGTTTTCCCATTTATTTAAATAGCCATAGTTTAAACATTGCCAAAGATGTGTTTTGAATGGAAAAAAATATCGTGAAACCTGCTTTAACTTCATTGAAACTAAAGGGAAGTGCACAGAACATAAGTACATGAGTAGATTTCATTGGCAGGAAAGTATAACTCGTATATCTATATTACTGCTCACTAGCTGTCAGGGATAACACCTCAGATCACTTAAACATTTTTAAGAAAAATTCGCTTTGACAGCATAATTACAAAAAAGAACATACACACAGTGGTTAATTATCTATTACTGTACTATGTTTCTATGTCAGTGTCTATTTCCTTCTCTGACATCATTAATGAAGTGCAAATGCAGGTAGGCAGGTAATAAACCCAATAAAATATCAATACCATATTTTGTTGAAAGACTTTATGAAATTAGTGAGCGTTTTTATTTGTGGGTGGGTGCTTGTCTGTGTAAATATTAATATTTTAAAAGGACGCATTTGCAACTGTTCTTTTAAAAGAGCATCTATTTTTCAAATAAATCAGTGGTCACAATTCTCTAATCTGCATCTGGTGAAGAGGCAGGGGGTGGTGTACTAAGTAGAGATATGGTGAGAAGAGCGGAGATAATGTGACAATGGCTGTTTTTTCATAGAAAATGGTACATAGTATAGCAGGAGATAACATAAGATGCACTTGAGATGCTTAGTAAATTCCCCCAAGATGTGATGTGCTCAGCTGTGTTTGATGAGCTCTAATTCATTTATGGAAAAGTTACCATTACAATCCATTCAATGGCCTAAATCTTCACTTGGTGAAACCCTCTGCAGCTTCTGTGAAACTTAGGGGGGCTGATGGATAATTTATAAGTTTACTTGATTATGTTTCCATTGTTAAAATGTGCTCTTTCAAAAGCTTGATGGAAAATTGGGGAGTAAAAGATCTTTAGGCCAAACACACAAATTGCTTTTGGCACCAGTTTGGGTCCAATCTACTTGGAGCAGATTAACTATGCTATAATGGGGGTAAATAATTACAAGGACAATTTTCCCTATATGAAACACACTTCAATGATTGGCTTTGCGGCCTCTGTGGGGTTTAGTGAATCTAGGTGTATGTCTAGGTTTTATTTTCCCCTGTAAACCAGGAACCAAGCAGTGACCGTCGTACAGATATTGAACAAAAATCTTTAAACCAACTGCTTCCATAATCCTTTCATTGTCATACATACATTACAGCCTTTGAGGATTAAAACAAGTTGTAACAACAAAAATCCTCTCAATACACCTTTAAACAGTTTATTTATGTTTTGTTCTATGATGAATACCATGAAGAAGCGATAGCGCTGTAAATGTATTTGAGATTAAAAATGACATACCTATTAATATGTACATATTGAGGGGCAATTCCTAAGCACATGAGGTGAGAAGGGCTATGATCTAGTGTTTTCCCCATAGGAAATAGTGCATAATAAATACAGGGATGCAGATATCAGCTACTTGTGGTGTTTAGTGAATTCTCACCCACCCCAGGTTGTGCTTTGCTTTCATCTCAGACAATCTCAGATTTTTACAGTTACATTTAATTATCTGCAAATGTGATCTTGAAGAATCAGTAAAATTCTACATGTGCTTTTTTTTTAATGACTCTTTCTAATAGGTAAAAAGCTTTAAAAAAGAAAAAAATTGTAAATATATAAATGAAAATGTAAATAACAGGTCTTTAAGTGATTAACTTTTACATGAAAATGTTATTTACTGTGGGAGTTACCCAACTTTGTAGAGGCCTTTCAACAGAACTAAACAGAAATCTTGTCTAAATCCAAGGTAACTCCCAAGCAGTGGCAGTGCTAGAGAATGGAGGACCCTGGTGCAAAAAAACATTTTTGGGGCACCTCCCCCAAAGAGAATATGTAAGAAAAATTAAACTCACTCAGTGCCCCTCCCTAAGACCACTTCCCATAACAACACCCCTCCCTAAGACCCTTTCCAATACTACTCCTCCCCGAATACCCCTTTCCATAGCTGCGGCCCTTCCCTTACCTCCTGACTACGTGAAGCACACATAATATACATATACTATCTCTACATAGCAGCCAGTCTCTCTCAGCAGCCATTTTCACATAGCACTCAGTCCCACTCAACATCCACCTCCACACAGCACCCACCCCTCTTAGCATCCATACCTACATAGCCCCCAGTCCTTGTCATCAGCCATCCCCTCTCAACATTCATCCTCACACAGCACCCAATCCTTCTCAGCTCCCACTTCACAGAACCCATCCCTGTCATCCAGCCCTTGCTCTTTCTCATCTCTTCCCTGATACACATCCCCAGCATGCTGGACTGCTCTACACTGCCACCACTTGGAAAAAAAAATATAGAACAGCATTGTGCCCCTCTGATGAGGGCCTTGGTGCATCGCACCACTGGTATCGCCACCACTGCTCAATCAAATAAGGAGAAAAAAATTCCGCCTCCATTAAAACTAAACTTAATATAATAGTTAAAAAAATATGTATAGTATTTTATTACTTTCTACTACCATTCTCCTAGATTCACTAAGATTCACAAAAACTGCAAAGTACTGAATGTTACTAAAGGCTGAAATGTATTTTTCCTATGAGAACCCAGCGCTTTGCATCCCCTACCACAGCTTAGAGAATCTACCCTATTGGTTATCCAGTTAAGTTGCTAAAAAGAACATACTAGCCCCAATACTTATTAAAGAGTCAATGTAGCACGAAAAAGAGGGATTGTTTAAATGGATTCAGAAGAACACTCTTTTGTTTTATATTTTAATGTTTACATGATCTTTAAATTACATGATAGAAAGTGGCTTTTATATTATGTAAAATATACTTTGAAAACAAAACTTGAAAATAGTCAAAGCATTTGGATTGTAAAAAAGTAGTACTGCCACTAATATATTACATTGTATATGCAATTATGCAAAAGTAGACAAATCTGGCATTTTGTTTTTTATTGATTAATTGATGTAGGTGGAATGAGACATTGATGGAAAAGGTAGCTTTTATCTTCACAATGGGAATGTGGCAGCAAACTGCCACTGTTATCAACAGAACTAATGAGAATCCTCCTGAGAATCAGAGAGAATCAGGTCAGAAAAGAAAATGGAACCCCACAATGAAGAATAAATATATATAAAGGTTGTGCTTGTTGTTGGTTTGCTTTCTAAAACAATTTTTTTTCAAAATGCTATACAGAAAAATATTTGACTACAATTGTCCTTTAAAGGGACATGGAACACAATTTTTTTTTTTCATTTATTTAGAAGAGCATGCTTTAAACGTTACCAAAGTTGTGTTATGTATGAAAAAATATTATGTATGTATACCTGTTTAAACTTAATTTAAAATAACAGGAAGTGCACAGAGCATATGTACACCTGTAGATTCCATTGGAAACAGGTATGACTCCTACAACCATATTACTGCTCATTGGCTGACAGGGGCCAGCACCCGGATCAGTTGAACATTTGAATCCGTTTTCTCATCACTTGACTCATATATAATATATATATATATTACTGCTCAGTTTGAGAGTTTAATTTAAAGAAAAGAAAAGTCACCATACTATATTATCACATACCATCTTTAAGATGCAGCAAAGAAACAATGGTTTCAAAGTCCCTCTACTGCACTTTAGTGAATCCACCCCTACAGAATATTAGACTTTTGTGGTTATTTAGGATGTAAGGAAAAGAGTTACACTGAAAATATATTTTTATTTGCAAAAAATCACTGAATAACTGGCTGTAATAACAAAATGAAAAATGCAGGGGTGTGTTTCTGCCTTGGCCCACAAGGCCAAGACCTAGGACAGCGCATATTCAGGGGGTGGCAGACTGCCTGCAGTACATTCAAATATGTTTGTATATCCATTAAAATGTGTATATGCAGTGTTATAGGTAGGCACTGGGCACTTGTGGCACTCTCACACACACACATATATATATATATGTGTGTGTGTTTGTGTCATTCAGTTGTATCCAACTCTCTGTGACCTCATGGACCGCAACAGATCCACTTCATGGCAGAGATACTGGAGTTGGTTGCCAGTTGCTCCTCCAGTGGACCACAGCATACAGCTCCTGGTATTCCTAGGGGGCCTCCCATCCACATACTGACCAGGCCCAACCTTGCTCGACTTCAGGGTGATGTGACCTCTTGGTCCTTGGTTCTAACCCAGGTCACATCAGTGAAAGCACCGAATCCTGACCACTTCCCACCACGGAACCATATATATCACATATAATAGTTGTCAAACTGCAACAGAAACAGCCCTCACAAAAGTCACCAATGACTTACTAACCGCCAAATCAAAGGGTCACCACTCTATTCTAATTCTCCTGGATCTCTCTGCTGTCTTCGATATAAATGACCACCCTCTTCTAATCCAAACTCTCCGCTCTTTTGGCATCCATCGCTTTCATGGTTCACATCCTATCAAAAAGATTGTACAGGGGGGGCGGTCCTAGCCAGCAGACGGGAAGGCTGCACGTTGTGTGGGCTCTGCACCACAGATATCAATTTTGGGGCATAAATCGCCTAATTACCCAAATTTTCAAACCTACAGGCTTTTGGGAGCTCATATACCCACACTGACCGTGGGGTCCATTGTTATTTTGCCTCAAAATCACAGCATTTGGCAGGCTGCACAGCCTCCCACGGAAGACCGGACCGTGCTGCGCTAGAGTGCAGTGAGGCTCATCGGACCCTCCTCCCCTACCCCCGGGGGAGCCCAGACTAGACGGCCAGCCACGCGAGACGCGTTACACAGGCTGCAGAGGAGTCCCCTGCTCAGGCTCCCGCGGAGTCCCGGCGGCTGTGCTGGCACTGCCGCACTGAAGCAGCGAGAGGTCAGAGAGGAGTGAGCCGGGGGCGCCGGAGGCTGGAGAGGCACCCAGAAGGCTGGTGAGACCAGAGGCCGGAGGGGTGAGTGGCCTGAAAGTGGGGTGTGCTAGGAGGTCTGGAGACCGGGGAGCACGGGGCGATGGCCCGGGGGCCTCTGCACCCTGTGAGAGAGGCGCAGCGCCATGGGGGCGGCCATCTTGCCCGCCAGGCCTTACTGACCAACGTCACACTGCGATCCCCCAGAGCCCTAGAGCAGCAACAGGGAGCACTCAAAGGGGTCACTACAGGCAGGAAAGCAGGGAGGTCTACACTTCAAGGCAGGTAGCCTCCTCTTAGCCCAGATCTACAAAGCCCGCGAATCTGCGGCCGCCATTTTGTGGCGCGAATTTCAAATCTAGACAGAGAAAGCAGATACTGCTAAGAGAGGCTTGATGCAACACAGAATCCTCCCAAAAAAGAAGAAAAAAGAAAAAAAGAGCCTTCATCATCTTTTATTACAGACTTTTTCTTCTGAAAATGAGACAACAAAAGATTCTGAGAATTTAGGACCCCAGAGGACATTATAATCTTGCTACGGTTCTCACTATAAGGCTTAAAGGCCCCAACTGGATTTATAAGTAATATTAACAGATTGAGGAAGTTTGCTTGCAGCTCGTGTTTGTCTAAACGTATGGATTGCCCTGCTTTGTGGTGTTGAAAGACTCCATTACACTGACTTTAGTGTGCTAACACTGACGCCTAGTGGACATTCTAAGAATAGCGCATCCTAATCACAAATTGCACTAATCTGTAAGCATTTTCTGTTCAAGGAAGTTTTTTCTCTAACCTTAACTCAGATAAAGAGCCCTTACCCTGGGAACAAGTATTATACAGCACTGGTGCAGGGATTGATGACCTCGGAGGCATTAAAGGTACGACAAATTCCCTTACTCAAGGCGTTCGTCATGCCCCAGAGGACACTGGGCCAGAGAATATCAGCACTCCCTGGGGACAGCTTGACCGCGGCTCCTATGCATACATGAGGCTGGCAGTCACTAAGCCATCCATGAGTAATTAACTACATTAGCATTGTACCAACCCATTACCCTCCAACCAAGCTAACAGACTGGTCCAGGCCCTGGAACTTGAATCACTACCCACCTTAAACGATGGCAAGTCACAGTACTAGCAAAGTACAAAAAAAACAGACTGGAAAGGGGATCCAGGAGTTCTACAAACCACCTGACGCAAGCCGCAACCCAAATCCGAGTCCTAATTCTGAACATCCGGACTCGCCGGCCCAAGAAGCAGTGCAGAGCTCATAACCAGCTCAAATGGAACTGACCGACGGCACCCTGTCCAAAATCAAGCAGATCCTGCAAGCTGAAATCAAGCACGCAGTAGATGATCTACGGTCAGACATCAAGTCCCTGAATCAGAGGCTGCAGGGCCTGGAGGAAAGCACCGACCAAATTGTGGAGGCCCAAGCACTTGATAAGCAGGATATCTTACAGAACGCGTCTAAGATCCAGATGCTGGAAGACAAAGTGGAGGACCTGGAGAATAGATCCCGCAGACATAACATCAGATTGAGGGGGGCCCCCAATAAAATAACAGACGTTCTGCAGTACTCTAGAGATTTTATCAGCATGATCCTTCCATCGGTCGAGGAATCAAATTGGGCAATAGAAAGAGCTCACAGAGCGATGGGTTCATCAAGGGACCAAAATACACCCAGAGACATCATCATCAGATTCACCCAGCAAAAAGCTAGAGATTTAATTCTGGCTGAAACAAGATTAAGAAAGGAAATCGTAGGTCCAGACGGCACCAAGGTCCAGGTCTATATGGACTTTGCACCCTCTACCTTACAGAAGAGAAGGGAGATGAGACCCACATTACGGGTACTCTCCCATTATAAGATACTGTATAGATGGGGGTTCCCATTCGCCCTTTTGTTCACGTACAAAGGAAAATCATTCAGGGTGCTATTGCTGGAGGAAAGCCAAAGCCTTTTAACCAGACTGAGACTCATGCCTGAGGATTACGAGGAAGAAAACTCCTTCCTTCAGGCAGACTCGAGGCAGACCAGGAGGGGTCCAGAGAACCCGCTGCCACAAAGATCAAAGTCCAGTTCCAACTATGTGAGGGATGTCAAGGAGGTGACGGAAGACCCTACATCCTAAAAAAAATTCCAGGTCCATACTCTCGCTCTATAAGACTCTTCCCACTTTACATGGAGTTTGGACTCCACTTCGGGATTGGAAAGAGGAAAACCTGATTCTCCAGACTCTTCGCACACACTGGGACATTGAGCACCCTACAGACTTTACCTCAGTATTGTATCTGGATTTGGGCATATGTTTAGCGGGAGCATATAGAGGCTAGAGGCCAGGCTTAACTTGAAGAGATGTTAACTCATGTAGGGTTTCTCTATTCCTATAAAATCTCTTCAGCCAGCAGCGGGTAATGGGTTAAATTGTTAAATTGTTTTTCTAAATTATTTTTCTATTTGTTTTCTTATTGTTCTCTAACTCGCTTAGTATTGTATACATTTTATTGAGAACTCAGGATGGCTACCTTAGGTAGCTAAGTTTCATGACAACCGGGGGCTTAGAGCCCAAGATATGGTTAATATTATTATGGTTAATGTTAATTGATAGTTTTCTCCCTGTAGGAATAACTAGGGGAAGGTTCCCTTCCCTTAATCCTATCGGAATGACTCTAAATAGTAGTCAAGGGAGGACTTACTGTCATTGTAGGTTTATTACTGAGACTCTAAATTGTACTGATATTGTTTTTTCGTTTTTTACATGTTATGCCGCTTGTGCCTGGCGGATCAAGAATTGCCTGGAGTCGTCCGCGTCTGGAGTAAGAAGTGGTGGGCATGTCCCGGACCGGCCGGTATGGGAAATGGGAGCTAAGGCAGAGCGGTCTGCGTGTGGTAACTTTCCAGCGACTTTTACACACTTAGATAACAGACAACCATGACGGATCACTCACATAGTATAATAACACATAATGTAAAAGGCTTCAACTCCCCATTTAAAAGGCGTAAAGCCTTCCTCTTTTATAAAAAAAACATTTTTTTACAAGAAACTCACTTTGCAGTAGATAAAGTCCCGAAATTCCTCCACAAGGATTACCCAAATGTTTATACTTGTTCACAACAAACCAAAAAAGTAGGCATGGCCATTCTCCTCCACAAGAACCTCCCCTTCAAGCTAAAGAAGCAGGTAAAGGATAAGGAGGGTAACTTCCTTATAATTACTGGTGCGGTTCTGGATCTTAAGGTCTGCCTGGTGAATTTATATGCCCCCACGGTTAATCCGCACAACACGCTAATCAAACTATTGAACCTCCTGAAGCAAGAAGACAGAGGGAAAATTATCATAGGGGGGGACCTAAATCTGGCACTTCAGCCATTCCTGGATAGGTCAGGGACACCCTCGTACACCAGGGATGCGAGAAAACTTAACATCATTCATGCCCTACTTAAAGAATTGGACTTAATAGATGCCTGGAGGGGGTTACATCCTTCTGAAAGACAGTACACATTCTTCTCCCCTACCCATAGCACATACTCCAGGATTGATGTCTTGTCAGTCAACTCCTCACTGTTCAATAACACATCAGATGCCCAAATTGTACCTTGCCCATGGTCAGACCACGCGTTGATATCTTGTAAATTAAGTTTAAGCCAAAATAATCCCCACATTCACGCGTGGCGTCTGAACGACAAGTTGATCACGTGCTCAGAGATACAGGCCCAAATAGATGAGGAAATTAACACCTTCTTCGCTCTGAACGATATTCCTGAGACGGAAATAGGTTGGTCCTGGGTTGCCCATAAGGCTTACATTAGAGGGATAATCATAAAAATCTCAGCGGCACATAGGAAGAAACTACTCAGCAAAGAAAACGAACTCTTCGAGAAATTACAAAAGTTGGAAAAGTTAAACCAGAGTAAGTTCACCAGGGAAACACAAAGCGTCATAAATCGAACCAGATCAGAATTAGACACCATTCTGGCAGAAAGAACAGAGAAGGCCATTAGAAAAACGAGACATAAATTCCATTGTCAAATTAACAAACCCTCTCCTATGCTGGCCAGGAGACTAAATTTTAGGAATAACTCTGCGTGCATTCATCAGCTTAGGGACGCGAGGGGGGAAATTACTATGAAACAAGATGAGATCAAAGAAACATTCAGAAAGTATTACCAGGACATTTACTCATCTAAACTGGTGGCCAATAATTATAAAATTCACAAATTCCTGAACGCCTATGACCTCCCTTCAGCCACTGAGGAGGATTTAAATATGTTAAATGCTGAAGTCTCGTTAGAAAAAATAAGCAGAACGATCAAAACCTTGAAAAAAGGTAAAGCTCCGGGCCCGGACGGCTTTACAAACAATTACTATGCCACATTTAATAATCCACTTGCCCCAAAGTTACAAAAGCTTTTCAGGGCTATTATTGTGGGGAAGACCATGCCCCCGAACTCAATCAGGCGAGCCTTATCTTCCTCCCTAAACCGGGTAGAGATGCTTTACTGGCTAAAAACTTCAGGCCCATTTCTCTCTTGAATGGGGATGGGAAACTCCTTGGGAAAATACTGGCCACCAGATTAGCAAAGTTTTTGCCAATGTTGATACATAAGGACCAAGTTGGCTTTATTCCCTATAGACAGGCAGGGGACAACATAAGAAGACTTCTCAACGTATTTCACCTAGCCAAAAAGGATAATACCCCCTTATGTACAATAGGACTAGACCTGGAGAAAGCCTTTGACTCCATAGAAGGGCCATACCTGTACGCCACACTGTCAAAGTTTGGGTTGGTGGGTAATTTTGTGAATGTTATTAAGTCTTTTTACAATAATCCATCTGCAAACATCAGCATTCCAGGGGCTGATCACACACTCATCAATATTAAAAGAGGCACAAGACAGGGCTGCCCCCTTTCCCCCCTCCTGTTCGCGCTAGCCATTGAGCCATTGGCTCAGGCTATTAGGAATAGCGCCTCAATAACAGAGATAAATGTAGGCCTACATCAGTTCAAATGTTGTCTCTTTGCCGATGACATCCTGTGCACACTTACGAACCCAATTCATTCAGTACCAGCCTTGATGTCCATGATGGAGTCCTTTGGGTTCATCTCGGGGCTCAAAATTAACATAGACAAGATGGAAGCGATCTTGGCTCAGGCTCCTCAGGCCTTGAGAGATACTCTCAAATCCCATTACTCCTTTGATTGGCCAGAAAAATATATAAATTATTTAGGGATTAAAATTACTCCGGAGATCACTGGCCTGTACCAGTCAAACTATATTCCGCTATACAAGTCCCTGAATCAGGACTTGTTGAAATGGAATAAGTTTCACCTCTCTTGGTCGGGGAGGATAAATGCAATAAAAATGAATATTCTCCCCAGGATCCTTTTTCAGGACTCTGCCTATTCAGGTACATATCAGAGACTTGACCTGCTTCCAAAATGCAATATTCAGATTTATTTGGAATTACAAACGCCTTAGAATAAGGAAAGCAATTATGATGAGGAGAAGATCCTCGGGAGGCTTGGGCTGTCCTGACCTCCTTAAATACTTCAGGGCAGCCCAGATTTCTTTCCTGCCCCAGGCGCATTCGGCAGAACACCAGCCACTTTGGGTCTTTGTAGAAAACCACCAAATTGCACCATTAAAATGGGATACTCTTATATGGGACCCTTCTTCCCCGTTGCCCTTAAAGCTGGCTCGAAACAACCCGATGATAGCCCTGTCCCTGAGGGAATGGGAAAGAGCTAACATAAATAGACAGCTAAGCCCCAATATCTCTTTGCTAACCACTACACTCCCTTCCCCAAGCACCCTTGAGGAGATGGGTACGTTCTCCAAAGATTGGTGGATCTCACGGAAATTAGATAGGTTTGGAAGCTGGGTTAGAGAGGGTGCAGTACTAAATACTAGGAGTTTTATGGAAACCTACAATCTCCAACCCAGAGAATACTTCAACTACAACACAATTCGCCACAATGTCACTATTAAACTCCGTAAATGGGGCCCGCCAAGTTCAACTTGGTTCACACTAATATGTAGTAAAGCCCCACTAACCAGGGGAATATTGGGGGAACTGTACGCTATATCCAACTCTAATGACATGGGTAGCAAACCCAAGCATATTAAGCAATGGGAACAGGATATGGGAGTAGAATGGGACATGAGTAGGTGGTCCAAAATTAACCTGGAACTGACGAAAGGCTCCAGATACTTTAGCCATATGGAAACATCGGCCAAAGTTTTATTTAGAACCTATTACACGCCAGACAGGCTACACAAAATGGACCCTAATATCTCTCCTGAGTGTTTTAGAGGCTGTATCACAGGAGGTTCCTTCCGCCATATCTGGTGGGACTGCCCAATTGCTCAATCAATGTGGCACAAAGTGGCCGAACTGGCCTCTAACACACTTAAAACAAAAATACATCCTGAGATGGGAACATGCCTCCTAGGGCTTCCAGTACAAAACTTACGTATTCACCAAAATAAGTGGCTTCAATTCATCATGTTGGCGGCTAAAAGCAGTCTGGCAGGAAATTGGCGGAAGAATACACTAGATATCCACTCAGTCATTAACAAAATCAACTTTATTATGACATTTGAACACATGACGGCAACATTAAACGATACGGTGGCTGTTTATAAGGAAATATGGGTGACTGGAGCGGGACGGAACACTCATTCCAGATACACTGACGGTAGTGCACCGATCGAGAGGGGGAGGCGGATAATAGATGGTGCGGTCCGGGACAGGGCTCTCCATGGTACCTCGTTTGAGGTCGCTGCGGACGTGGACGGTATAAAAGGTAGTAAGCAATTTCTGTGAAATGTAATTTTGAAAGGCACACGTTAATTTATGTTAAGTTATGTTATATTTTTGTTAGTTAAAATTGTTTTAATTTCTAAAATAAGTAATCATAGCAGGATATCTAGCACATGCGAGACATAGATAGAGTATTTAAGCACGGGTAACTTACCTAACCTGTTATAGGTTGCATACATAGACTATCTTAATAATAGAAAAAGGAAAAAGGCGGAGGGTGACACATGGAATTGTCATATGTATTTTATCTTGAGCTAGCACAAATGTATACGATGAAAATCATAAAGTGTGGGGGACCTGCGTGTCACTCCTTGTTTTCAAATGTGCTTGTCTTGTGAATGTGTCAATAAAAACTTTATGGAAAAGATCGTACAGTTCCGTCTACTTCTCTGGCACCTTTTCTTCACCTCTCTCTGTCTGTTGGCGTTCCCCAAGGTTCTGTCATAGCCCCCCTCCTATTTTCCATCTACACCTCCGCCCTTGGCACCCTTATAAAATCCTTTGGATTTCAGTATCATCTCTATGCAGATGATCAAATCTACCTCTCTGCACCAGATCTATCCGCCTCTCTTTTAGCTCAAGTTTCCAACTGCCTCTCTAGCATATCCTCCTGGATGTCCGCCGGTCAACTCAAACTCAACATGTCTAAGACTGACCTCTACTACAGCTTCCACTCCTCAAATATCTCTCACTGTTGACAAAGCCATCATCACCCCCACCTCCCAGGCCCGTTGTCTTGGGGTTCTACTGGATCCGGCACTCTCTTTTATTCCTCACATCCAATCAATAACAACATCTTGTCAGATTCACCTAAAAAACATCTCCAAAATTCGGCCCTATCTTACAGAAGATACAGCTAAAATTCTAATACACTCTCTCATCATATCTCGACTTGACTACTGCAATTCACTCCTTGCTGGCCTCCCCATCTCTCGTCTGTCTCCCCTCCAATCCATAATGATCCCTCCGCTAGACTTATCTTCCATACTCAACACTCAGGGCCTCATTCTATTATCGTCCGTAGGCGATGCGGGGCCGCAAGGACCGGCCGCAAGCTATTTGCCTATTCTATTCCCTTCCGGCCGGGGATTCCGGCAGGCTTGCGGCCGGCGCCTTGCTATCCCTTGCAGCCGCACACGCCGGAGGAAAGCCTTTGATCTTAAACGGCCGCAAGAGATTCGGCCGCAAGAAAATCCTGGTTGCTATTCAATTGCTCCGAGAACCCTCTCTGCAAGGCTAAAACCGAGCCGCAGCTTACTTGCAGCAAAAAGGTCCCGCAGGCACACAATTAAGCACATTTTAAAGCCATAATAAAGCCATCCTGCACTCTGAGGAGAATATAAAGTGATTGTAGGTGTTAGCATTAATAGCACAACATTCCCCTACACTCAAATCCGTAAATAAAATATTTTTTGAATTTATGTCACATATCCATGTAAAAAGTCCAGAGGGCTTGGAGCACCTCAGACCCACCCACGCTGCGGCCGGAAAATAAACAGTTAATGTAATCTTGGGCTGATGTGCAAGCTTGAGAGGGGGTTGCTATTAATCCTCATGTCCCCCATTATAATCCCTAGCATTTACAGAGCTTTACAGTGCTGTCTTGAATTTATTTTTGCATTTAATGATTTCTGAGCTTACGGCCGGTTGCAAGATATACGGCCGGCCGTAAGGGGATATCCTTGCGGTGCCGTATATTTGAATTGCAAGGTAACGGGACCCCCGCAAGGAATCGCAGCTTTGCGGCCGATTTACGGCCAATAATAGAATGAGGGTCTCAGTGTCTACAGTTCCTCTCTGTCAATCACTCCACTGGCTTCCCATAGCTTCCCGAATCACATTTAAAATCATGACCCCAACATATAATATAACATATATGAAGCAAGGCTAGCCGTTAAGACACGTGCTCGCAAAAAAAATACGACATTAACGGCCGAACCACGGAACTGCAAAAGCCTACAAAAACACACAAATATGCCTCAAAGTCACTTACATACTCACACACAGCTCGGGGGAGAGCCAGGGATCCGGTGAGTGAGGTTGCAAGGGATCCGGTGAGTGAGGTTGCAAGTTAATTTGAGGCATATTTTGTCTTTTTTAACAAGCGAAAATCGCTCAAGCAGGAAAAAAAATGGCAGCTAAAAAAAAAACGTAAAAATTCTGAAATACAATGAAAACTAAGGCTCAGCAAGGCCAGCCACACAGAACTTAGAAAATACACAACACAAAAGATAGTAACACTTACACCAACAACGCTAGGCACACAGAACACAGACGGACAACACCAGGCAAGAGGGACTTAGAGGATACACAATGGCAAAGACAGTATTACTTACACCAACAACGCCAGGGATGCGGGACACAGATGAACAACGCCAGGCACGCAAGACTTAGAAAATACACAACGGCAAAGACAGTAACACTTAAACCAACAACGCCAGGAACGCGGGACTTTGAAAATAAAACCAACGGCAGCCAGCGCGCCACGCAAAGATTCAGCACACAAAGAGGAGAAAGACACAGGGAAGGGAAAGGGGGAGATGGGGGAAAGAGACACATGGCATTCCCAAGCATAAACGTTGCAAGTTGCCGAGGCCTGTAATGAGCGGTGAAGTAGATGGGAGGAGAGGCTCGCAATGAGCGCCGAAGGTGCTCAGAGGGGGCAGAACATTGCATTGTGTGGCAAACAGCATTGCCAGGCTTCAAACTGTATTGTTGTCATTT
>CM050166.1:411343687-411346187 GCA_027410445.1 Discoglossus pictus | reverse complement strand
ATATATATATATATATATATATATATATATATATATATATATATATATATATATATATATATTTATATATATACTATTCTTTGGAGACTTTTAACTATGTTTAATTGAATAGTATAATAATTGGTGCTATTAATTTGATATTTATCTCTCCCTTTCTGTTATCTCATAGCTAATGAATAATTAGACTTTATAAAAAGTATTCATTTATAAATAAAAAAAAGTCTGCATTTTGTTACTAGGAATTATTATGGATTTCCAGTTTATAAAAGAATAAAATGAGAAGGGTCTGGGTATTATTTTGCTGTATAACCTCATCCTCCTGGGTACAGTCCAAAGGTCAAGTGTCACATCCTGTCTTGGTCAGACCTCAATACCCCTTTTAGAGACTTTAAGCAGATGAAATCATTAACCCTGCACTTGTATAAAGCTTAGATGTATACACCTCATGCTATTCAATTTAATCCGATCAGACACAATTAGTATTTTTTTGTCAATATGAAAAAGAGTATAAGTAACAAAAACACAAAATAATAAAATGATTGTATAAGATTGATATAGATTTGAATTATCCTTCTGTTGGTATCCTATGTATTCAGCAGCACCCAGTGAATTATGAAGACATTAATATCACATATCGAAATATGGCAGAGAATAAGCAATTGGGGAGAAATCATCAAGTTCCCAGCAAATGAAATTTTAATTCAATGCAATCATTTATAACTCAGAGCACAATCCCAGCACTAAATGAATAGTTATATTGGGCTCTGTTTGTCTCAGATCTCTATCATATAATTAGTTTGAACAATGTCCTCCCAAATAACAATTGTTTTCTTGGCATAATCAGAAGTCACAACATTAATTAGCTTTAGAGGATCACAAAGCATTTTCTAGTATGACTTTGGCAGACACTGAATGCTTTTGTAGGTCACAATTGTACCAGGCGGAAAAAAAGTGTGTAAAGATGGGGATTTAGCAGATAAAACAAGCAGAAACTTCTAGAAAAATGTCATTTATTTCAGTGATCGGCGAGATTTCGTTTACAAAGTTGTATTGTTGTATTTGTACATTTACATATGTAACCTATAAGGAAGCTAACAATAGGAATGTGATATATATATATATATATATAGAGAGAGAGAGAGAGAGAGAGAGAGAGAGAGAGAGAGAGAGAGAGAGAGAGAGAGAGAGAGAGAGAGAGAGAGAGAATTTATTATTGTGCATTATTTTATTTAAAACGCATTACCAAGTTGTAACGGTAACCAAAAAATATGCAATGCTATGAATTGTCACAGAGCAACTCACACATACAAATATAGGCATATGATACATATATATATATATATATATATATATATATATATATATATATATATATATATATATATATATATATATTATAGACGTATTTTAGACCTAGATATGGATCATAGGTAATATAAGCTATCAAAAGCTGTGTTATTTAGTAAAATATCAACATTATAAATTATGTAAATTTTATGATATAGTATAGTAGCTTTCACATAAGAGAACAGGTAAAAATAGAACCATGCCAACCAATACTACCAGGTAGCATGTAATTGTAACGATAAATAGACAGACAGACAGATAGATATATGTGTGTGTGTAAATATACATGTGCATATATATATATATATATATATATATATATATATATATATATATATATATAAAAATATATATATATATATAAATATATATATATATATATATAAATATATATATATATATAAATATAAATATATATATATATATATATATATATATATATATATATATATATACACACACACATATAAGAGTGTGTGTGCAAGGTCGAGTATGTCTTCTGTGTCTTCTAATATTAGTAAATGGGCTACCTGTAAGACGATATTTATACTATTTTTTCTTTTTTTTGTTATTATTTATACTACCCACTTACTTAACATTAGTTTGTAATAGATAGAGCGATAGATAGATAGATAGATAGATAGATAGATAGATAGATGTATAGATAGACAGACATATAGATAGATAGATAGATAGATAGATAGATAGATAGATAGATAGATAGATAGATAGATAGATAGATAGATAGCAATAGAGATAGATAGATAGATAGATAGATAGATAGATAGATAGATAGATAGATAGATAGATAGATAGATAGATAGATAGATGTATAGATAGACAGACAGACAGACAGACAGACAGATAGATAGATAGATAGATAGATAGATAGATAGATAGATAGATAGATAGATAGATAGATAGATAGATGTATAGATAGATAGATAGATAGATAGATAGATAGATAGATAGATAGATAGATAGATAGATAGATAGATAGATCATTTTATTTTAAAACATTGTATAAGCAATTACAACAGCATACTATATAGATCGATGGGAAAGGTGTCTTCATATAAATATTATATAGGCGCATTATATATGTATGTAAGGTGTCGCATATAGATAATTCCATACTGCCTTTGATTTCCGA
>CM050166.1:411188687-411338687 GCA_027410445.1 Discoglossus pictus | reverse complement strand
CCATGTATTACAATGACTGTGAAATGACATATTTTGTTCATCTGGTGGACGTTTTACATGACAAATGCATTGTTTGTGGCCCCTCTGTCGCCATAGGTATAGAGCTGCTATCAGTGAGCAGGGTCATGGTAGAATCAGGGGCCTTACAAGCTGCAAGGCTAGACAGGAACAAAATGAAACCACTCAAGGGAAACTTCAGGAGAGAAAAAAACACATTCAATTTCCTGACTTTTTCTTCCCTTTCAGCCTTATTTATTTTTGCAGCCTCAGAAGTACAAATTGAATGTTCTTTACACTAGCACCATACTGCATTCCTCTGAAATCCTGTTGCTGTTTAAATAAACTCTCTGGGCTTTCATTCCTATCTAATACTTTGTGAATGTAATGTATAAACTCTGTCCTGTAATTAAATCTGTCAATTACAAGTCAGGAAACTTATAACAAAGTATCCTGCCAAAGAATAGATACAATTACTTAGGATAATACATTCTACCAGGATTGTGTTTGTGATACATAGCCAATGACTAATACTCACATGTATATGTATTTATCTATAATATAGATGCAAAAAGATAAGATATTGCAGTATCATGTAATATATATATACATATATATATATATATATATATATATATATATATATATATATATATATATATATATATATACTGTAGATGCAAAAAGATAAGATATTGCAGTATCATGTAATATATATATACATATATATATATATATATATATATATATATACTGTAGATGCAAAAAGATAATATATTGCAGTATCATGTAATACATATATATATATATATATATATATATATATACTGTAGATGCAAAAAGATAATATATTGCAGTATCATGTAATACATATATATATACATATATATATATATATATATATATATATATATATATATATATATATATATACTGTAGATGCAAAAATATAAGATATTGCAGTATCATGTAATATATATATATGGATATATATATATATATATATATATATATATATATATATATATATATATATATATATATATATATATATATATATATGTATGTATGTGTGTGTGTGTGTATATATATATATATATATATATATATATATATGTGTGTGTGTGTATATATACTATAGATACAAAAAGATAGGATCTAGCAGTGTCATTTAATATATATATATATATATATATATATATATATATATATATATATACTGTAGATGCAAAAAGATAATATATTGCAGTATCATGTAATATATATATATATATATATATATATATATATATATATATATATATATATGTGTGTGTATACATATATGTGTGTGTGTATATATACTAGATACAATAGATACAAAAAGATAGGATCTAGAAGTATCATGTAATATATATATATGTTTGTGTATGTGTATATATAAATATATAAATATATATATATATATATATATATATATATATATATTATAGATGTATATATATGTAATACACACACACACACATATATATATATATATATATATATATACATATTTATATATATATTTATATATATATATATATATATATGTTCTGCTTAGGATGGAACATTCTAATTTAATACTTGATATAACACCACTAAAAAAGTAAACAAAGATCATTCTGATGGGTTATCTTGACTTCTTTAGTCAGTTGTATAAATATATATACTGCGAAAGACTTGATAAAGAGAAGTCTATTCTCAAAGGCTAGTCATAATACATGAATATGTATGTCCAATAAAAAAGGTATCGCCATATACTGCAATACTCATGTAATTGGTCTATATATATATATATATATATATATATATATATATATATATATATATATATATATATATATACACACACACACACATTAGGAAGTCAGATTTAAATGGGTTTCTTTTGCAAATGCCATGAACTTGGTGTTTTATACCAGAGCAGCCTCTGTTCAGTCCCAAAACAATGGTGATTGTCAAAGGCCTCTGGTTTGGCTTTTCTGTGTGCTCACAAGGCGTTAAAGCTTTCTGGAACAAAACCCCTGTGTCTGACCTATGCCACACAAAGACAACTTCCACTTTCTCAAACACTAAAGGCATCAAAAAGAAGTGGAAGGAGGGGGGAGGTGAAAACTCAAGCACAGCCTGGCTTAAATACCCCTGTCTGTTTTAATTAAAGGTCAGATGTGTGCCAGTGATTAGATGGGCCTTGGGTTGGCTCTGGTACTGGGTATTGGCTGTCAGTGCCACCTCCTGTCTGTGCCATCCTTTTACTGCAGCTCTTGAACCTGTGAAAAGTTGCCTCTAAGCTACAAACCTATTAGTTACGGAGTCTTTAACTTCATCTATTTTACTCATGTAATTGGTCTAATTAAGACTAGGGTATATGGCGCCATAGAGGCCTGAAGTGGGATGATTGACAGCAAAAGTTGGATGAGAGTAGCTGACAATTTCTGGTGAGTTACTTCTATTCTCAGTAAAACATTTTCCAATTGACTTCTGGGCATTTGTGTAGAACAAACCCCCTGATCACTGGTGTTTGTGCTGATTAGGAGCCTCATTCAATTGAGGCATCGTAAGTTAGTTAGTATTGGACTTACGTTTGTGGGCCTGCTGCGTGCCCAATTGCTATTCAATTGGTCGGTCCCGAAAGTTAGGCGCCTGTCGCGAAAATTGGAAATCATGCTCTCGGCAGTAGCATTTGCGGGATTCATTGAACATAATCGCGGACGCAAGCCCGTAACTTGTGGTTCAAGCCCGTAAGATCAGAGCACTTTAAATGCAAATATAAATTCAATACAACACTGTAAATGACGGGGGAACACAATGGGTGACATTAGAACTAAAAGCACAACATTCACAAGCTGGCACATCGCCAAAATATAATACATTATTTCATGTTTAATTTCCATCCAAAGTCCTACGGGCTTCAACCTCCAAGCCCGTAACTCGTTATTCAAGCCCGTAGGACTTCAATGGAGGTTGGATTCCAAAGTCCTACGGGCTTGGAGGTTGAAGCACGTAGGACTTTGGACAGAAATTAAACATGTCACCCATTGGGTTCCCCATCATTTACAGTGCTGGATTGAATTTATATTTGCATTTAAAGTGCTCCGATTTGTCATTAAGACATTTGCGAGACCTCCTTGGTCCCAGTAACTTGTGGTTCGAGTTTAGCCATTTGCGGGCTTGACGGAGTGGTTAGCGCGGGAAAATCAGAGCAATTGAATAGCGATTTTAGTGGCCGCAACTCTTGTGGCCGTGAGAGATCAAAGGCTTGAAGGGAAGTAACTTGCGATTTGACGAATCGCAATGGATAACTCGATCAGAGCCCGCAAATGGAAGCCAATATAATAGCAAAGTAACTTGCGACGTCTACTTGCGAGCCCGGATCTCAAAATCGCAGCAATTGAATGAGGCTCTATGTGTCTTCCACACCCACAACAGAACCATCAAGTAGAAACATCAATCCAGGTAATGTGTATATATCCCACTCCCCAATGTTCTTGTGATATCATTAAATAGACATGGAAATATTGGTTGTATTTATAAATATATTAGTGTGTTTTCTCTCTTTCAAGTGCACATTAAACTGATTTAAGTGTTTAACTGTTATAGGAGAGGTCGCCTCTGTCAACTAATGAGCAGTAATGTAGCTGTATGAGGCACACAATGAGCTCAACATACTAAAGTATATTGTGGGCACTTCCTGATACTATCAAGGAAGTTTAAACAGGTTTACTTAATATAGATAGATAGATGGATAGATAGATAGATAGACAGATAGATAGATAGATAGATAGATAGATGTAATGATAGATAGATAGATAGATAGATAGATAGATAGATAGATAGATAGATAGATAGATAGATGTACTGAGAGATAGATAGATAGATAGATAGATAGATAGATAGATAGATAGATAGATAGATAGATAGATAGATAGACGGACGGATAGATGGATAGATAGATAGATAGATAGATAGATAGATAGATAGATAGATAAATACATAGATGTACTGAGAGTTAGATAGATAGATAGATAGATAGATAGATAGATAGATGGATGTACTGAGAGATAGATAGATAGATAGATAGATAGATAGATAGATAGATAGATAGATAGATAGATAGATAAATAGATAGATAAATAGATAGATAGATAGATAGATAGATAGATAGATATATAGATGTACTGAAAGATAGATAGATAGATAGATAGATAGATAGATAGATAGATAGATATACACACACAGACATATATATATATATATATATATATATATATATGCATCCACCTTCCTTCTTTATGTGTGTGTGTGTATATTTATATATATATATATATATATATATATATATATATATAGATTTATAGATATATGCACACAGACATATATAAAGAAAGATAGATAGATATAGATTTTTATATATATATATATATATAGAGAGAGAGAGAGAGATTATTTCATGTAAAAACAAGGGGTCAGTTACCCACAGGGGCTTTGCTCTGCATCACTTTGCTTTCTTTCCTATGTGGGAAGTTGCCATCTCATCCCTTCATACACAGCCCATGTGATAGCTTAATAAATATCCCCTAACTCTTGTAATAAATTAAAACCTGTTCTTGGAAATGTCTTAAAATTGTGTTCCATGTCTCTTTAGTACCACTATGCCCTATTGACATTGTAATTGCCCTTTTAATTGCCACATGATAATACCTATCTAACTAATCACCCATTAAGATTTGCCTTGGGTCCATTTCCTGGATTATTTTTTTTATTTTTTTTGGAAGTAGCCAATATGTCAGATTCCAAGTCTTGGCATGAAACCCTTGAAGTGAAAGTGATTCCAAGTGTTTGGTGCAGACTTCCCAGTTACTGACCCGTGTAGGAGAGTATCTGATAAGTATGAGAGGTCTTTCTGCGACCTTTACAGTTCAGCCTGGAAAAAGTCAGCAGCATGAAAGCAATCTGCTAATGAGAGGTCTTGGGAGGGGAAGGGGGAAGAAGACGACCACCAAGGGACCTCTTCCAAGGGTCTGTGGGAAAGTGATGATCCAGCTCTGTATGGCAAGGACACTGACCAAATAAGTAAGTGCAAATCAAGGACATTTACTGTCCAGTACTTGTTGCATATAACAATCCAAAAATATATATATTGTGAAAAAATAAAAAAAATCACAATATATTGAATGATTATTGTGTGTAATTTCTCCACTCAAATTCTAAAAAATGCCCAGGCTTAACGAAATTTATTATAATTTATGGCAGGTTTCAGCAGATTTAATATAACATCATTAAAGATGCAGGTTTAGTTTAATATTTTAATAATACCCAAGCACTATTTGTCTATTAGTTTGTTCTTCTTTTTTTTTTTGCAGTGAATACTAGATTTTGTGTGAGTTTCTGAGCTTGCTTGTACTGGGAGATTTTCATCTTGTCATTTTAAGCAACTATCTAGACAAAGAAGGTCTACAGGATGGTTAAAGAACTAGAGAAATACTGACTCATCAAAACATTTACATGTGATCATTATGGCAGCAAAGTCAGGTTGTTCCACAGTCCCTTAACTAGGATGACAGTTGCCCAAATATTTCAGAGTTAATCCTATAGGATGGCCAAAAATAGGTCAGGCTGGTGTCTTGGGATTTATTTAAGTTTATGAAATGTACATAGCTAAGAAAATGTATTTTACATTTTTTCATATCAGAAAAACAGTCTTTTTCCATCTATATTAAACCCAAGAAGAAAAAAAAAAAGAGAATCATACATTTACATACGAATATATTTTAATTTTCTATGTTGCACTTTTGGAATAATGTTCCTCTAATATTGATATTAAAAAAAAAATCTCATTGAAATTGTATGAAGTGTTGATGTGCATCTTAATGACTCTCTAGTATAAGGCAGAGTGGAGGAACTGTAATAAAACCATATCTTATAAAAATCATCTCATCTATTAAATATCTATCCAGCTCTTATTTAAGAAGCCAGGATTATCATGAATCTAAATGAAAATCTGTATTAAATTCATTTTAACACTGACATTATTACTAAGTAATATTGTTGATGCAAAAAAAAAAAAAGAAGTGAAGTATAATATAGCCTTTTTATAGATATATTTTGCAATATAAAAACATAACCAGCTTTCTAAAGAATATAGTAGATATGTCATTATTGTGTCATGTAAAAGATAAGTCAATTTAAGAAATATAAAAATATATAAATTTATGCTTTTATACCACTATTTTATAATTCTTATTGCATTTTTTTGCTTTCCTACACCATTTAGAATTTTTATAAGACAAACAATTTATTCTTCCTTCTTAGTTTTTTTTTAAATAAGACACATTTTATTATGTCCACCTATTTTATTATTTAATTTATAAATTGCACCTTTTACTGGGTTTGATTTGACCGTTGTTAGTTTGTAAAAATTTTTTTTTTTGTTCTTTTATGTTAAAAACATCTGAAATTTTATTTACACTTACAGTTTTGCACAATTTTGTTTTGCGTTTTATATTTATAATATTAATATGTATAATTATCCTATAGAGATGTTGTTACATAAAAATAAATATCTTAAATAATATTTTGACAAAACCTCATTTTTGAAAAAAACTTCTGTTTTCATGTAGATACATTATTTCAATTTAGGATTTATTTTTTAAGCTAGAATGAAAAGTTGCTATTTTGATGACTTTTTATACCACTAAGGTGCAACCATTTCTTATTTAGGCACAGGAAAGTTGTGAATAAGGAAGATGTTGGTGATTTCAGAGATATACTGGAAATTGATCATTATTTTAATTCACTACATATGTGTAAATTGGGGGGTGCTGAATTATTGATTATTACAAAAACTCAGCTGTATTTCAATAGCACGTTTTTGAATTATATTATGTTTTTCTCGAAAATATAAATACTGTATATGCAAACTTTTTAATGTTTAGTCAATTACCAGTCTCTGCCCATGTGCTGGGTTTATGGCAATAAGTGGTAATGTCCCTTAATAATCTGCACATCTAGTTATTAGATTGATACCAAGATCATTTAAATGTATTTGTGCTCAGAGTCTCTTTATTTAAATTATTTAAAAGTCGTATTTTTCATCTTAAGACATTTAGCCCACTCCAACCACCATAAAAGTTGTTGTTTTTTCCAAATAGGAAATTCAGTTTTATCATTATTTGATCTATATCTATCTAGCTGTATAGATAGATAGATAGATAGATAGATAGATAGATAGATAGATAGATAGATAGGTAGGTAGGTAGATAGATATATAGATAGATAGATGCACTTACCAACACAGTAAATAATCCAATCATAATTATGTGTGTATGTGACATATGAATCATTTGACAGGAGCTAGTCAAAAAAAAATATATAGAAATTGTGATTTAGGACCATTTTTACACACAATATTTTATAGGAATATGTATAAATGGAAAAAAAAAAACCACACATTTCTTCACAGATAGATGGTTAGGTTTGTAAAGGATTGTTGTAGGTGATTTGTAATAAAATATGGGGGACTCCTGATTTAATTAGAAGGGATAGCTCACCTAGGATCTAATTGAACTAATAACTCCAGCTTGGATATTGGCCTCTATGCTGATGACTAGGAGGTTTAAATTAAAATCAGATAAGTATAGATTTCTGTTTTACATTTCAAGGTTTCCATGGTAACCAAATGTTTTAAGAATGTTTTATATAATTACTTTTGTTCTCTGGAATTTATAGGTTAACTGCTGTTTTTTTTTCTACTGGGTTTTAATGCATTTATGATTGCTTTGTTGTTATAAATGTGAGAAAGTTATATTAAGAATTAAGATAATCATAATCTATCTATATATCTATTTATCTCTGTCTGTCTATCTGTCTTTATGTCTGTCTGTCTATCTGCCTATTTATCTGCCTATCTATCTATCTATCTATCTATCTATCTATCTATCTTTCAGTACATCTATCTATCTATCTATCTATCTATCTATCTATCTATCTATCTATCTATCTATCTATCTATCTATCTATCCATCTATCTGCCTATCTATCTGCCTATCCATCTATCTATCTATCTATCTATCTATCTATCTATCTATCTATCTATCTATCTATCTATCTATCTATCCATCTATCCATCTATCCATCTATCTATCTATCTATCTATCTATCTATCTATCTATCTATCTATCTATCTATCTATCTATCTATCTATCCGCCTATCTATCTATCTATCTATCTATCTATCTATCTATCTATCTATCTATCTATCTATCTATGTGTGTGTATATGCAAACAGAGGTTCACTAAACATCACAAGGACTTGATGTGCTTTGAAGAAAGTGGTGAAGATTATTTCTTAGTGAGGAAATTGCCATTGCAGCCATTCACACCTCCTTGAGAGACTGGTAGCATAGTGAATCTATCCCATTGATAGACCTAAATGGATACACAGGGTGAGATATACCAAACTATCACAGGGGCTGTGATGATATGCAAAGGGCTGCAATGGCGCATGTGAAGCATAGGTGTAGGAACTGGGGGGACAAGGGGGAAAAATCCCCCGCAGATTTTTCAATGTGTGTGTTTATCTGTAGAGAAGCAGTTGTGTGGCATTATTATACTATATGCGTATCCCCCAAAATTTTCTTTGGCTCCTGCACCCATGATGTGAAGCGCATCACAGTCCTTGACATGCTTAATTATTATCCCCATTGATAGATATAAAGAGGTAGACTCACTAAGCTTAGCTGAGGGTGCAATAGTAAATTTCCACACAGCTTTTGCAAAGTTTAGGGAATTTGATAGATAGATGGATGATGATGATGATGGATGGATGGATGGATAGACAGACAGACACAGACAGACACTTATGATCTGAGATATAGAAAGGAGAAAGGAGTAGCTGCAAGTGGGGCATGGGGGTGCACAAATCTGACTGGCATAGACCAGTTTATTACCTAAATACACCCATGGAACATAATAACCGAAGCTTAAACCTTCATTTAAAAATACATTATTTGCAGTTTACCATAAAATAGTATTATATGTAATGTTATGACATGAATAACTACTAGACGCTTTGGTGAATATACTAAGTATTTTCTCATCTGAGATGAGTATGAAGAGCTGTGATAATATAAGAAGGGTAGTTTTCCCCCATAAGGAAATATTCCATAGTAAATCAGGAGATAATGTGAGATGCACTTGAGATGCTTAATACATTCCCCCCATTGTAATACAATAGCTTAGTTCATAATACAATTTATTTGGTTGTCCTTCCCCAAAGGAGCTTACAATCTAGTTCTTATTATATTCTTAGGTAAACATAAACAATTATCTAGATTCTCAATGATTACAAAAGGTGACTCTCAGGAGCCACGACCTTTCAATTAATTCAGTAGTTATTTGTAAGAACTGGATGCCATTTTTAATGTGTATCTGTCCTACACAGTTGGAGAACTTGCTGCCTTCAAAGTAAATACTAGTTACAGTACTAAAGTGGTTGATTGTTAAACTAGAATATCATATGATAATGACCATGTACAAATTGGTTAGTGGTGCAGATTAAAAAAAAAATAAATAAATAAAAAAAATAAAAAAAAAAAAATATATATATATATATATATATATATTGAGAGTGATGGGAGATAGGAAGGGACAGAGACCAAATTAGAAAGTGTTACATAATATATAATATTAATTCTTTAAATATTTTAATTGGAGCCATTTTACACCTATATCATATATCCACTAAAGCCTGGATTTATCAAATTGTGATACTTTATCCAGGTTGGAAAATCTTAGTAAATCCTATGTTATCCAACGGGTCTGGGTGATCAAGCTGTGAGTCATTTCTGATCCTTTGATATATTAGCTCCATAGAATAATAATATTTATTTTTGGAGAAAAATTAAATACCTAATTTATTTTAGCTGCGTTATTGTATTGTCTTTTGCGTTTAATATGCCCTTATATATATGTTGGTACTACATAAAATTGTAAGTTCGATTTCATTTTTTGTTGGATAAAACCATTTTATAGAAGTTTATGACAGTATATGTTGAATATGTATATTATTTTAAATATGTACAGTATGTGTATTATAACAAAATCAGAACATATTATCTAGACATGCTAACTTTAATTATATAGCATGGTAACGCAAGAGAATGTTTTTAATCCCTAGTCATTAGGAAAGTTGAATGAAATGCCTATGTGCTGGATAGACACAACAGTGTATTTCTTTTCCTGAGCCGCTATCTTCCAGACGGCTTCTCAGCTGTCCTTTGTTGAGTTTAGTATTCTGGCCTTGTTGGAGAAGTGTGCAAGGCCCACTATTGTATATTTGTCTTTCATTTCCTTGTATTCCTAAGGCATGGTCTAGTCTTGGGCCATGTCAGAATATACATGGTATACCAAGTCTCACATACGCTGGGGGGGCACAATCTTGGGGTCAGAGGAGATTACATGATGGTCTTTCAAATAATTAAGTTTACCTGGGGTTGTGAAAGTTATTTATATGTTAAAAGTCCCCTCTTGGCCACACTAATAGGCTAATGCATCATTTTATTCTAGATATTCACAATAAAATTCATAACATAAAAAGAACAATATAACAGTTTTTTTACTGGCATAGAATAAAAGCTCCTACACTTAATAGATGTGGAGGAAGAATAGAATAATAACCATTGGATATTTTATCTATCTATCAATCAATCTCTCTCTCTCTCTCTCTCTCTCTCTCTCTCTCTATATATATATATATATATATATATATATATATATAGTATTATATGGGCACAAGCTTAAAGGAAGCCATGTTTGAAATGGTTATGGATTGAAGAATGAAGCATTTGTGGGCACATGTCCCTGCTCAACTTCCCAGAATGCAGTGTAATATCTGTATTTTTGGAATTCGGAGCAGGAAGCAGGTTTTTTAACTTGTTTTAGACATTCAAATGTGGACACAAATGTACTATTTATTTAATATATATATATATATATATATATATATATATATATATATATATATATATATATATATGTATATACATATATATATATATATATATATATATATATATATATATATATATTTATATACATACACCTATCTCTATCTGTCCATATCTATCTAATTTCTTTCTCTATCTATCTCTGACCATATATATCTATCAATCTATCTAATATCTACCTCTATCTATCTATCTATCTATCTATCTATCTATTGATATACCTATCTAAAGCAACTTTAAAACAGGCTGGAAATTTTGCAAAAAAAAACAAACAACCAAAAATGTTTTAATACCTTGCATATGATTACTGATGACAAGTCCTTTAATTGACACTCTATCATGTATATGGTGGTGTATATTTCAGGCAGAATGATTGTATAGCTGGCGTTAAGATATTATCTGAGCAATACTTTACCTACAGTAGTAAATGACTTTTACATATTTTATGAAATACAACTGAAACAGAATGCATCTAACATTGGGAAAGATTCACTAAGCTTAGGGTTTGGTAAAAAGGGGTGGCAATGCCTGCTATAATGTATTACACTCTGTTATGTATTCACTAAGCTTTGCCAGCCTACACCATATGTGGCATATAAAACACTAGTCAACATCACTGTATTCACTGAACATTTTTCCTTCTCAAAACTGACTGTGACATTGCCATCATTATCATAGTGAAATGCCCATTTCCATAAATTAGTTAATACCTGTATATTCACTATGTAATATAATACAATCATCCATAAATGCCTATTAATCTATAATATTTGCTATTTGCCCTGGGATTTGTATTATAACAAAAGCCTAAGGATATAAATATTTCTCGAATCATACAAATTACACGGAGTTTGGCAAATATAATTTCAATATGACTTCATAAGAATGAACAGTGTTATTCGCTGAGTCTGCACGTTTGCAAGTCCTCTTGTTGCGCATGCTCATTAGTCCTAATAGATGTAAGGTTAGATAGTGGTGCAGAGTTATAGTAAGCTTCATTGCACTTGGTGTACACCATTATAAAAAAGCAATTGGTTTATATTTCGACATGCAGCAAAGTGCTCGCTCTACTTCAAATCGTAGTGAATATGGTGTGTTGTCTGTTGGTTGCTGGGAGAAAAATTGCTATTACCAAATATTAAAAATGTTTAATTTAAGTTCATGAGGAATTAGAAAGACTGAAATATATTTTATGTTTCTATTTACCTTTTTTCTTTTGCCTCTAAAACTAGAGCCTCACGCACCACCACCATCTCTCTTCAGCATCAAGTCCTATAAATCGCTCTCACCTACCCTGCCCACACCCACCCACCTACCCACCTATTATTTGTGTTAATTGATATTGCAGGTTTAACTCTATCACCTCCATTTTACACGACTGATACACCCATGGACTTAATCACTAATTAACCCTCTATGTTCTCTTCAATTTCTTGCCAAGCTCTTGTTTCTTCCATTTATTACTTGACCTTTAGTTTTATTTATCTCTTTAGATTGTACATTTACAAGTTTTCATTCTTTTACGGTGATTTAAAAACAAAACAAAACATGTATGTAAGGTTTTAAACTCAAAGACAGGGCCCTCCACTTTCTGCAATGTGTTTAATATTGTATTATTTTTTTCTTTGGACGTAACCCCTGTACAGTGCTACGGAATATGTTGGCGCTTTACATAAAACTGTAGTAATAATAATAATAATGTATGAGCAACACATTGGAGGAAGTATACTGACCATCTCAAGTGCATGTCAGTGGGTGTAGGAACTGGGGGGAATCGGGGGGACAAATCCCCCCCAGATTTTTCTATGTCTGTATGTATGTATAAATAAGCTAATTTATGGCCTGTGTATAGAATGAGCTGTATCCTCCCCCCAGAATTATTCTGGCTCCTACACCCCTGCATGTCACATCATCTCTTGATTTACTATGCACTATTTCACCTTCTCACCCTTATCACTATTTCACCTTCTCACCCTTATCACTATTTCACCTTCTCACCTTCTTACATTATCTGAGCTCTTCTCATTGCAAGTGAGAAAATGCTTAGTAACCCCCCACCCCATTATATCATAATGATATGGTAAGAATAACCCATTACATTACCCTATCGTTTTAATCTTGAAGGCTATAGAGGTATGGGGGTTTTGATATCCCCATAAAACAATACTGTAAAATAACAATATTATAATATATAATACATATTTCATTGGATTAACAATCCATTACAGTTGCTTAAAAAGCTATGTGCTCTCCTTGCCAAGCCAGTATTGCATTTGATTTGACAAAGAGAGAACTAAAACATGAGTGTCCATTCAATAAAAAGGTATTACTCTAGCAAGCAATATGTTATTATGCAGCTATATCAGTGAACTACATGCCTACTCCAGTATTTAAAATAATGGAGTAAATTCGCCAATGTGAGAAGTATTACAGAGCTTCTTTATTTCCTGCATGGGTATAGATTCATAAAAAAGATGGCGTATTCAATGCTTCAGACATTTAGCCTAATGAAGGGGAAAAGACCAACTCTTGAACAACCCTGGCTACTTGCAGCTTTCTTAGAAGACACAAAAATGCATTGACACCATAGTAACCCTTTTCTAAAATGAAAATGTAAAATGTTACTTTTAATTCATCAATCATGTACAAAAATAAGTATTATACGTATGTTCTTTAATATATATATATTTACTGAATTTTTTTGTCTCTGATTTTATTTAAGTATTTTATGCGATAACGATAAAAAATACATATTGGATTTCAGGCTATTACCGTTGCCTTTAATTGCTTACTCTATTTGTACTGATTTTTTCTGCCTATGACTGAATGCCCACAATCTTTTTATCATACAGATACTCATCTAGTTACAAGAGAGGATTATAGTGACTGGTAATTGGCAGAAATAAATCCACTCTAAACCAGTCTAGAATGCCCTCTGATAGCTCTATATAATCGGCAAGACGGCAAGGTCATTCAAGGTGAGGAAGCTAGGGAGACGTATCTTTATTTATTAGCAAAATCTATTTATTAATTCATATTAAGTGAATATATATCAATTTTATTTTATTTTGATCGTTTCAGTATTTGAGAGATTTGGCAAGTAGAAATCATTTTTTGTTTACAGTGTCGATGTGTTAATGTGGTAGATAAGCGAGGTATATCTGTCTTATAATTAAAGATGGCACTTAAGTCACCCATTTTTTACCATGCATTTAAAAATACAGATGTTTACATATTTCAGAAATTTTTCTCTAAATAAAAAATTTGTGCTGCAAGGCTTAAAAAATGTTTTTCCGACTTGATAAAGAGAGGTACAACTCTCCAAAGCTTGTCACTCTAACTACATTTTTTGTCCAATAAAAAAGGTATTACTAAATGCTGCCATACTCTGATTCTTCTTCTTTAATCTCCACAGAAAATCTTTGTATTAGGTACAGCCAGTAGAGGGAGTAAATTAATTTCAACCAGAGCACCATAACTCAACTGATGCAATGCCCTGCCCCACCCTAATTAGAGTTTGTTAGGAGGAAGTTCTGTTTCTAAGCAGGGGTGTAGGGGGTACACCTCATTGTATATACAGGCCATAAAATAGCTTATTTGGCCAAACATACAAACATCAAAAAATCTGAGGGAGATTTGTCCCCCCATTCCCCCCAGTTCCTACACCCATGTGTCTAAGCAGGTTTTTGAAAAGTACATTTTCTTAACCTTTTCTGAACTAATTTTTCCTGCAAAGACATTTTGAGTGTTTAGATTCTTATCTCCTAAGTGCATGATGGAACATTTTTATCCTCAATTGACACTGGGAACCACAATTTTATTTTATATTATATATATATATATATATATATATATATATATATATATATATATATATATATATATATATATATTTATATATTCTCTCTGTTCAATAAAGGGGATTGTGATATGAGTATAATCATAATTGTATTAAAGAGTAGAGAAAAGGAGCTAATCAAATTGTTTTGAATCAAACTTTTTTCCCCCAAGTTCCTATAACTTAAGTTTAACTACACCCTTCTGATTGCAATTTATTTAGCTGCTCATTCCCATAGCCATCATTATTTCCCTGTTGCAGCTCCCTTCTACCTCCTTCCTATATAAACGAGTGCTTGACGTGGCTCCCCATCTTATTTTGAGCCATGATCTGCCATGGAAGTAATACATATCTACTGAAACTTGTGTAGCTATGTAGGTGAGATGTAATGAAGCATAAATACATTTTAAGTTAACTATTCTAATGTGTATACAAGAATTCCACATAAACTTTATTATTTCCATTTCTTATGTAGTAATGTCTGATTAATGTATTATTGTCTGATGTGTTAGTGTGTGACTAAAGTTACCTATATATGTTCTGTTTATTGAACCTTTTTATGAACATATGTGAAATCAATGTTAGTTTATTGCCTGATTGTTGCAATTAAAAGATACAAGTGGATTGTAAAAATAAAAACTTATAAAAAGATTTTTTTTTTTTTTTAAATGGATGGAATGGAATGGAACTAAATGTTTTGAACTTTTAAAATAAGTTCACATTTACCTTTTTAATACTTTTAATATTTTTTTCGGCGTTGTCAGTGTTTTTTTAAAGTAATAGTTGAGGTTGAGTTTTTGGTCTTGAAGTGGATGTGGGAAGATCCTCCATTGGAGTTGTAGGTACAATAATCTGACCAGAAAAAAATAATTTCTGGTGTGGTAAATATAGCTATAATATAAAAAAACTACTACGACCCACACCCATTGCTTAAAAATAATAATCCGTTTTTATCTACCTACTTTAATTTTCTAAATTACCTATCATATCATGGGCCAATAAGGACCTCAAATAACCAGAGTGCAACAGTATACAAATTCATCACAGCACCTATTTATCCTTTATTTGCAATATGAGATCAATTGCAACAATGGTAGTTCACAGAATTATTGCAATTGATGACTTTAATGACAATATCCCATAACCATTGCAGCATTATTTTTCTAACAGCAGTAATGGCAATACTTATTATTTTGTTTATTTCAATTGAGAGACTTGGTCCCTGAGCGCTTCACAGTCTAAATCATGAATCGTATACAAAAAATGGGCAATTTATATAATTTATATAATTATAATTTTTTAACTATATACATTTTTATTGTGTACTAGAAAGCGACAATAGTCAAAACCTTGTTAAAATATGACGTATTAAAACCAATGCAACAAAAAAGTTCCCTTGTAGTTTAGTGACCATACAATTTCTCTTTACTTTACTAGAAAGCAGAATATTAAATCCACTTTAGTAAGGAAAATATCTGATCTTTACCCTAGAAATATTTGGATCAATGATTGTAAATGATCTTCTTTCTAAGGGTCTGGTTGGGCCTGGGTATTTACAGTATAGTAATGAAAATCCTATATGACGACTTAAACTCTTTTCCCAGGTTCCTATCACTTGAGTGTAACTACACCCTTCTGATTGCAATTTATTTAGTTGTTCATTCCTATAGCCATCATTATTTCCCTGTTACAGCTCCCTTCTACCTCCTTGTTAATGGATATATTTGTGTAATGCAGCATTCTATGAGCGTTCTTCCAGTACTAATAATGATAAAACTATCACTTTTTTTAACGTTTTTTTGTTGCATTGGTTTTAATACGTCATATTTTAACAAGGTTATAACTATCGTCGCTGTCTAGTACACAATGAAAATGTATATAGTTTAAATTGCCTATTTAGTTTATTTATTTGGCTACAGCTTTCAGGCACTAACATAATTTAGTAGCATAAATTGTTTTATACTTTATTTTATCCTTCAAAATATTTTATTTTTAATTAATGCATATTGTTTTACGCTTTTCCTACTTTATTCATCATATTTTTTCTTTAAGTGATTAATTATTCCAATAAATTTTATTTCTATTTATCATGTGTCTGACATCCACCATCTGAGATGACTAAGAGTCAACTTGTATATGTCAAAATGCTCTAAAAAATAATGGTAATTCATAATAAAATTGTGATTTCCATAATTTAACCTAAACTGGATACTCACATTGTGAAAGTATTTACTATACAATAGTCAAAGATCCATAGTTGATGTTATGCATTTTTTCATCAAAGCTTATACCTCTCGCCACAGTTTGGTGGTTCTGGTTTGCTGACCATGGCATTACTCACCTTGAAATCACCCTTAGTAAAGCACCACCTTATTGGATGTGTTGGTATATATAAAAAAAAAATACTTGTACTGTAATCAAATCTTATTATGTGTATTTTTTTAACACATATTAGACCAAATTTCATACATGTACATGAAAAACATACATAATATATGTTAAGACAATACAGAAAATAACTCCAGTTTTTATCACTGACAAATTAAAACATGTTTTTTTTATTTTCATTCTACCTTTTATTATTTTAATTTATATGTTTTAAGATAAATGAATGCATGAAAAACTAAAAGGTTGATCATGAACACAAGTAGGTTGAATTTTTACAACCAGAATTATAGTACTCATGCCATATTTTGCAAACAGTTTCCCTAAGTTTCATGTATTACAAATTCCCATATGAACCTCTAATGTTTGTCCATGGAAAATACTTCTACAAATCTTGAAATGATAGGCCTACTCTGGATAATTATGGAGGTACGTTTTGTAATTGTGATCAGGGTTTTTTTTTATCCAGATAAAATCTTCAGTTTTTCCAAAGAATGTCCCCAGAAAATAATGGGGTTTTGAGAATAAATGAAGAAAAATATTGGTAGTCAGTTTTGGAGTCTCAACTAAAATATATTCCATATATTTAACTAAAACGTGTTACAGTTGTAATATTTTTTAGATATTTACCCTCTTCTCTCTAAGACACTTTAGGCATATTATTGGCATGATGTGCTTAAATAATGTGGAGAGGGGATTAACTAAAAATACCTGTATAGTGCTACAGTATATGTTGGCTCATTACAAATAAAGGAGAATTATAAAACACAAAGCCACCACTATCGTTGGAGCCAATTGTCTCAATCATTTTATCCTCCATAGAAACTCCATATAAGCTAGTTACCCAACTTTGGTGATAATTAGCATACAATGACACCTATTAGCATATAATGCCAATCAGAGAAAGTTGTGTATATCTAATTTAGACTCTGTATATAATTTTCATATAACACTGATATTTATATACAAAGAGGGTAGGTTGTGATATAGGTTAAAGGTTAATAATACAGCCATAATTGCAGGGCTTTATCTTATTTTAATCGTGTCACTTTTCATGTTAAAAATGTAGTCAATATGCCAGAAATGGCAAACATGCAGAAGCTACTTGGTTATTTTTTGGATGCAAAATACAGAAAAATTTAGTTTACTAGAAAAAGTGTAATCACATTTTTAGTAAACAATAACACAAAGGACCAATTTTACAAATGGGAATATATGTGGTATTAACCTTTATATAAATCATTTATGTTTTAGTTATCATTTTTAACAATCACGATGTTGACAGACCATAATTATGACATATTAATACCTAGTTGATTTTACAGACATTTATTAAATTTTAAAATGTGTTATTATTTGTTATTTCCATAATATTAACAAAGCTTTGCCAGCATATAATCTAAGCTCTTGTATTGGTACAAAATCTTGTCTTAAAAACATATATGTTCTTGAGTCTATAGGCCTCATCCTGCACTATTAATTTTCCTGTCTTTCAACCAATTCAGATGGCAGCCATTTTATACCCTGTTGGAAAGGAAAAAATGGATGACTATAGGGAGAATTTGGTCCTTTAGCTTATAAACTTTTTTCAGATAAGTGATAGATATTTCAAAATATCAATTAAAATGCACATTATGTTTACCAGAAAATAAAACAGATGGATAGAAATTAGCTACTAAAACAACAACAGCTGTTCCAGTCCAAGAATTATGTCAAAAAATATTATGGAATTATTATTGTGTTTTACAACTTTTTCCACCATCTGTATTTGGTCATTCATACTACTATCCCACTGTCTGTCCGTTTCTATCCACTTAGCATGGTACATATCAATTAAATATGAATGACATGGAATTAAAAATCACCTTTGCATGTATAATGAACCCTAAATAGGCATATTTAAAGCATACATTTCCAGACTAAAGGAAGCCTCTAAAAATAGCCTTGCGTGGAGTGAGACCTCATTATTGCTGTTAGTTCTGCTGCGTCCCTTTATGTAAGCCAGGCATTTAAAGGTCGTTATTGCTGTTACACTGATTAAAATTAAGGATAAAGAACTAGTCAGCTTTATTAAATGAAGAATGTGAAGCCTTCTCTGAACAGGGATCAGATTTTGTGCATGTGTAGATTATGAATTGATTAGTGTTGGTAAGAGTTTTCCAATTCTTTACATGCAAACCCATGTCCGCCACTCAGTATTCAATAAGTTTAGAGACTGTTCCTAATCTACCTTTGTCTTGTTTAACTTTACATTAAATACATCGCTATGTTGAAGCATAACAAATTATACTTGAGAGGACCTAGTCTTTCATGTTGCACACTTATCCAGGGAAATAATAATGGATAGGTATTTATATTCAGCTTATGTTATTTTTTCAATAAATGGCATACAGGGCCATTGACAGGAAAGCAATATATTTCTACTTGTAAGATGGAAGGAAAGGCTTGGAGCCTTTTCTAGGAGGTCCAGAAGAGACCGTTATACCAGGCCTGCAGGATGAGCAGCGAAGCCAATCCCAAGAGGTGATATTGGAAGCTTCTCTATTCAAACCCATTTATCAAGAGACTTTTAACCAATTCGGCAGCTGGAGGGGTCTTAAACAAGGGATACACAGCAGAGCTTTGTGTTCTTGATCCCTCCAGCATTGAACAAGTTAAACTTCAGTTCATCTGAGGGATTGCAAAGTCTTTCATGCATGTGTGAGAAAAACAGTCCAAAACCTTCCCAGTTAGATCGATAAAATGTTATTTTACATGGGCAGGAGTGGGGATTTATCAAAGTTTTCTTACACTTTTGCACTAAGGCGATGAAGCAGGCAACCAACGATCTCAGCGGAAAAAAGATAATCTAGTGCTCTACAAAATGTTGCACTTGAATAAGGATTGAGTACGGCAATGATAAACTGTGCCATTGTAACAAGTAAAAAGCTTTAATCAAATTCAATAATGTTCCTAATGGAAATTTTAAATTAAATTCTAGAGAATGACTTATTTAATTAGTGCTTCTGATAGTTGGTTGTCTGAATTGTCTGAATTATATATATTTTTCAAAGAGTTGCATAAAATAATTAAAAGAAATATAGGTATTTTGCTGCCATTAATGTTCATGAAAAAATAACTTTCTCCTTTTGTGGTTAAACATTCAAGAGAATTAGAAATAGAGCAGATAAAATAACAGACTATTACATGATTGATTGTGAGGCCCTTGTAATATTGAGGCTGCACAATTTATTGAGATGATTGAACAGTATTATCTTACTGGATGAAGAATGCATCGATGAATGATAATATGATGTCACATGGAAAGGAATGCACCATATTCATTTTGGATAAAAAAAAGTAATAAATGGTTGTACAACCCTAATGGTTGTCTTCTTTGCAATATTATACGGATGGCTGTTATTTAGTCACATTCTAGTTCTATATTTAAATGATACAAGATTAAAACAGGATACATATTTTTAGAATGTAAAAAAATAATAGTACAACCTAAGATGTGTTACATTTGGATGCAATTATGCTGTAGTGGAATTTTACCTTGTTACCATTTTATTTTATGCTGATCAGCTTTCTGAATTGGGAGGAGACTTTGAACATACAGGGCATATCTATCTGCTCAATGGGAATGGAACATCTAAAACCTAATCGGACCTGTAAACCTGATTAGTTTACAATGACATGCCCTACTGAGAAAGTAGCACAAATATTCAGCTGATATAAGAAAATAGAATATTGCAGTAACAACAATTACAAATAATAGTTAAAATTGCAAATTAGTGTTTTTTTGCTTATCAAAAAAACATTTTGCCCATTCTCAAGATTACATATACAAAAAATCATTGGCGGGGGAGTTTACTAAGCATCTCAAGAACATTTCACATCATCTCTTAATTTACTAAAATGTTTTGTATGGGGAAAAACAGCCCTTGTCACCATGGGGGGGGGGGGGGGGGGGGGGTTATTAAGCACTCTCTCACATGAGAAGATTGAGAAGAGTGGAGATAACTTGAGGAAATAGTACATAGTAAATCAAGAGATAGCATGGGATGCACTTGAGATCCTTAGTAAACCTCAGGTGAGTAGGTACTTAGTAACCCCCCATCATCTCCGGTGAGAAAGTGCTTAGTAGCCCCCCCCCCCCCCTCCATATAGAAAGCTTTCAGACCTTTCAATGAAACCTAATGTACAACCAAGATTCCACCCTCATTACTTCACAGGTAAAGAAGCACAGCAAGGGCCACTGAAGTCCTGCAAAGGAGTGTGAAGGCTGCAATAACACATTTTCCATGTAGCCTTCCACAAAGCGCATAACAGCCCTTGAGATGCTTAATTAATCTTACCTTTGTCTATTGTCAACTTTAGTTGAACAATATACATGTTATAATTTGATAGGGGCTAAGTGGGAATAAGGGAAGTTAGAACATAATGTATCTCTACTTTCTATTTTGTCTATGGAAGTTATTTCTCAGGCTTGGAAGAACATTAACTAAATTTGATTAAAAAAACCCACTACAGAAAACATAGACAATGTCACTTTTTTTATATGGAGATGTAGAGATATTTATCTATTAATAAAATTGACAATAAAAATATGGACTTAAATATGACTATTTCCTGTTTTCTATAGAAGCTATTTATCTAGCAGAGTTAAAGGTTATCCCTCTTGATAATATGAATGGGAAAATAGAAATTGGAGATATTAATGCCACTTAATACCACTTATTTTATTTTCATCCCAGCTTCATAAATATACCCCGTAGCATTACTAATTATGCATTACTGAAATGTTATATAGAAATAATATTATAGTTACTTTTTCATTATTTGCTTCAAAATATATGTATGATACTACATTTCTAAATAATATTGTAATATTTAATTCATTTTTAATGTTTAGTTGTTAAAATAGCCATTATATAAAACAATAATGTAGCCTCCAATTTAGTGCCTTTTTATGCAATTATGCTACTGTACTCGAACACATAGGAAGTTTCTGTCTACACAATGAGAATCTAAAACTGGTGTATTAGGGCTATGTATGCCAAAATCTCAAGGCACAATGTATCTGAGTTTAATGATAATGAGTTTATTTGAAATTATAGGTGAACATGCATGCTATTAACATATTGGATAATGCAAGGCTGCTATTAAACTAGGCAAAGTAAGCAGCTGTCTAGATGGGATTGCACTTTCTGGGAAGTTTTCCTGGTCTGTCATTAGATGCAGTGATAAACTCCATCTTGGATTAAGCACAGCTGAAAAAGTCAGCAAACTTTTTATAAATAACTTCACAAATAATAATACTGTGGGCAGCCTTAGGTTGGATTTTATTCTGACCGTGGGTGCACAGTAGAGAAGGTAGAACATCCGTTCTATGAGTAAATGTCATCAAGGCTATTGTTATCAAGATACAGGGGTACGTCTGTTCTCAACCTCCTCGGAACTCAACATTTTCGATACTCAACAAGTCTACCTGGCTCGGAACTCAATGCTTGCTCTGTACTCACCACATCTATCCGACAAAGTTGGTTCGGAACTCAACTCTTGCTCTCTACTCACCGCATCTATCTGACAAAGTTGGTTCGGAACTCAACTCTTGCTCTGTACTCACCGCATCTATCTGACAAAGTTGGCTCGGAACTCGCCGCTTGCTCAGTACTCAACGCCACCCTGCATCCTGTCTCTCAGGAAGTGATGGTGCATAGTGTATTTAGTACCTACAAGAGCCCAAGAGCAGTTGTGCCTGCATGGGCCCAAGAGCTGTCTATGTCTACAAGAATCAAAGATGGCCTGTTCCTATAAGAATAAATGTGCAGTATGTGCCTATAAGAACCAAAGTGTAGCTTTTGCTTACACGGCTCTCTTTCTCCTCCTCTACATAACCGCATAACCACCTTACCATTGGACCCTCAAGTCCTCTCAGAACAGTTAAAGTGAAGTTAAATTCTATGTTACTTACTCTAATTATTGAGTCAAACTGCCATCGGTAATGGATTACAGTTGAGAACCAAGGTACCACTGTAGTTATAGAAAGTAAAACATTAATGCATTCTTTAATTTATTAAATATTATTTGCACTTATAATCTGAAGGGATTTATAATTACAATTGGGGAATTTACTAAGTGTCTCTTTACTGTAGAATATTTCCTAGAAGGTAAACAGCTTTTTTTACCTTGTCTTAGCCTTTCTCACATTATCTCAGTGGCCAAAAAATGATTAGTAACTTTTCCCCAGTGTCTAATATCTGTAGCTGGCATATAATAGTTGGCTGTATTTATTTCTTACTTTCTAAATCATTGTGGTCATTATCTAATCTATTTCTTCAAGTGCATGCTACAAATATGAGACTTAATTGGTTCTTAAAAAAAACCTCTGTAGTTCACAAAAAGGCACAAAATTTGAATTTTTTAACATTCTTTTTATAAATAGAGGAGTCCATTTTGTCTTTGTTACATAGCTTCCTGAGAGCTGAATGATGATGAGCGTGGTATGGGGGAGGATGTAACAGAGAGAGGTCAGGAGGCTTATTAAATAATTGGATCAGACTAACATTGCCACCACACCCCTTCATCACAAGTCCAGAAACTGGCTGCTTACATCAATAACTGCTAGCATTGCTTTCCAGAAATGTAAACGTCTTTCTCACATACACAACTTCCTCCACAGTATCATGGATGCCTCCAGGGTCCAGTAGATACATTTTTTAATTTCTTTATTTACTTTTCTATACAAAACAAACAATGATAAAAGAAAACAAAATAAAAACATGTTTACATTCACATTATATCACAAAATAGACATAGATTGTATAACCATACATACAGTTTCAGAGGTATATCATCATATAATACACCTACTATTATTCATAGTGTGTATACCTAACATAGGAGGATTATAAAGAGAGAATATTAAGTGATATTACTTATTAATATCTTTTCCCAAGGTATCTATTTTACATGAGGATTCGTTTGGATGGAACCAATTGGAGGCCAATCATTCTCTAGATCTAGATTTCTTGAGACTAAGTGGGCCACTTCTTCCCAACTGGGAATCTGAATATTTTTCCAATATTTTACCATAACCCATTTAGTCATCAATATGATGAAACCAGAAATTTACAATCTGGGCGAGATATATCAATTTCCAGGTATCTAATCTATTAATATCTGTCGGGACCAAATGCCATCTTTGAACAATTTTGAAGAAAAATTTATTTTAAGATGGACATAAAGATTATTTTTTTAATAATCGAAAGGCATTATTCCATACTTCTTTTGCTCATTTCTCGTTAAACTCTCTCTCCTAAGTTTTAATTCTGTTAGATTTGTTTAAATCATTAGATAGACCAATTAGTTTCTAACATTTGGATATCAGGTGAGATTTACTGTCCGAAGAGATTAATTTCTCAAAGGGGGTCAATTCACTCATTTCATTCAATTTATAATCTTGTTGGAACAATGCTTTTTGAAGTGAAAGATAGCATAACCAAGAGATTCTCTTTATGTTAAACTTCATTGATAGAGACGATAGACTAAGTAGGGAACAATTGACATATAAGTCTCCCACTTTGTTAATTCCTCTACTTGTCCAAGCTAGATTATCAAAATTCTTACCATCAGTATTTAGCAACTCAATTGGAGCGCCCAATGATGGGGAGTTAGATAAGTTAATTGTATTTTTCTTTTTATACCAGAATTTAATCAAAGATTTGATTTCTCTTGGAAGGTTGAGTGTTTTAACCAGGGGAGCCAAATTATTAGACATGGGGGTATAGGTAAGAGCAGGTCTTACTCAATTTCTTACCAAACCATCATTGGGTCCAAGTTATTCCATTTTACAAAGTGTGCCAGAATAATGGCGTCATGAATGTCAATTATTTATGGTGAGGCCACGCCTCCCTTAATAAATGGTCTTTTAGTAATTGTTAGCTTTAACCTAGGTTTTTTCCCCCTACTTAGAAAATTATCAATTCGTTTCTGAAGATCTTTTAATATATGTTTAGAGGCAACCTATATTACAGATCTAAAAATATAATATATTTTGGGTATAATTGACATCTTTATTGCAGCTATTCTTGCTGTCCAAGACATATTTAAAGCTTTCCAATCAGATTGAATAAGCCTAATTTGTTTACTGATGATATCAAGGTTTACTTTTAATAGGTTCTTTGTCTGAAATGAAAATCTCACTCACAAATGGGTAATATACCCTGAATTTCAATTAAGGTTGAAATTACATTTCAATCTTGAGAGTTTAGCGAAACTCAAACCTCTTGTTATTATATCTGTTTTTGAATAATTTATCTATAAGTATGATAAATAAGCAAATATTTCTGAAGTCTTCTCAAAATGGAATAGAGAGCTTTCGAAATCTATTAGCTTCAAAATAATATCATTGGCAAAAAGTTGTATTTTATATTCAGTTCTCTGATACTAACTCCTCTTATTTCTGAAGAGGATCTTAATAATTGTGCCAATGGTTCTATGAATAGAACAAATAAAAGTGGATATAATGGGCAACCTTGGCGTGTACCATTAGAGATTGAGAATTTCTCTGTTTCAAAACAGTAACCTCAAATTTGAGCTTTAGGGTTTGTATATAAAGCTTCTATAGCTTTAGAGCCGGATTCTGCAAAGCCAAATGTTAACAATATTGCATTTAAAAATTCCCAGCTGTCCCTGTCAAATGCTTTTAAAGAGTCATCATGGGAATCTTTTTTTTTGTTTGCGTGGGAGATAATGCCTATAACACATATTGTGTTATCTGAAGTTTGTCTTCCATTAATAAACCCAGTTTGATCTGGATTTTTTTATCTTTGGGATAATGGAGTTTAGTCTGTTGGCTAGGATTTTTGAGTAGATTTTTATGTCTCAATTTAAGTGCAAAATAGGTTTATAATTTTTATAGTCCTCTGGACTTTTATCTGGCTTCAAAATATTTATTATCCCAGTTTCAGACAATTCTGGTATAATTTCTTCTTTATTTTTTATTTCATTGAGCATATTGGATAAGTGAATAGAAAGTTATGAAGAGAATATTTTATAGTATTGGTTATCAAAACAGTGTATGCCTGGTGCTTTATTAGTTTTTAAATTTTTTATTAGTGTAATTATACCCCTTTGTGTGTTATCTTTATTTAATGAAAACAGGTCTTCTTCGGATATTTTTAAAAGTATAATTTTTGCCAAAAATTCTTCAATTCGAGTTTTATTTGGCTTTACAAATCCCTCTGATAGTTCCAAGTTACATAATGACTTCTAAAATTCTAAGAACATTTTTCCTATATCATTAGGTCAAGAATAATAGATGTTATCTTATCCTTTCAAGGAATGTATCCTTTGTAGTTGTTTAGTTTTGCCCCCAAAAATGATAATTTTGTTGAAAACGGCAAATTAATCTGTCTGATTGAAATTGTAAAATCTTTCTAATTTGGAGATTCTCATGAATCTGAGGGGAGAGGACATTATTAGGCTTTTTTTATTTTGTTTCTGTAATTTATCTAGGTCAAAATATAGTTCTCTCAGGGGGTTTCCATTTTTTTTTATATCGGCCATCATGGAGATCAAAATTCTCCGGATATAGGCCTTATGGGTACACCAAATTGTAGAGGAAAATATAGTAGGATTAACATTTTCAGAGAAAAATCCATTACATTTCTCTCTCAAATTCTTAACTTGATCTTGATCTTTAAATATATAGGAAGCTATCTTCCATGGTTTTCTTTTTATGATGTCTCGAGTTTCTTTAAGACATAAACTTATCATAGAGTGGTCCGACCAGGATACAGGTATTAAATTAGCTGAATGGGTGATATTAAGAATTGAATTATTAATAAAATAATATAATAATCTATTCTTGAATATAATCCATGTCTTTTTGAAAAGAAAGCAAAATCTTTAACATTTGGGTTAAGTAATCTCCATATGTCAAAAAGTTAATAGTCTAATATTTATTTGCAAAATAAATGAGCTAAGATAGTTATAGGTTTATCTGATTTAAGATGTATTACAGAAGATCTATCTTTTATTGAGTCGATAATCATATTATAATCACCACATAATACCATTGAGCCTTTTTTTTTACCTTATATGCCTTTTTTAGAATCTTTCTCAGAAAACTAATTTGTTTCTTATTTGGTGCATAAACATTAACCAAAGTGAGACTAATATTGTTTACTTTCACTGTCCCAATGATGAACCTTTCTTTTGGGTCACTCAATATTTACTCCTCTTGTACATGTACATTTTTGTTAAAAATAATAAAAACTCCTCTAGATTTGTTTTTTATAAAATTAGTCTATTGAATCTGTAAATATCCTATTCTTAAGTTTATGAGTTGTACCAACCTTCCAATGGGTCTCATGCAGACTTATTATGTCTGCTCTAGCTTTCAAAAGGTTTCTCATAACTATATTTCTTTTTTTAGGGGAATTGAGACCTTGTGCATTAATAGAAATAATTTTAAACACCATTATTTTTCCTTATTAGAAATTATAATTGAAATTTCAAAGTTAACCCTGTGAAGGACTTTAACTCTCTTTAATATACAAACAATATTTCTATTTTTTCTCCTGTATATTTTTTTAAGTGACATTCTAACTCAACCACGCTTACATACATTCTCCTTCTTACTTGGGTTCTCATTCAAATGTGATTTGGTCAATTGAATAGGGCTCTATATAAGCACATAGCATATTTTTTACAGAATTTTTTAGTTAGTGAACATCTATCCAAAAGCAAGGTCTTCACTAACTAAAAACTTCGTTAAAAAAATATGTTCTGTGCTTATATAGAGCCCTATTCAATTGGCCAAATCGCGATTGAATGAGGCCCTAGGAGAATAAACTTACAAACTATTTCTACTAAAGCTTGTATGTTAAAATAACAAAGGGAAATGGTAGGCCCTTATTCTAGGGAAAACCTGCTGTATCAAATAGCAATATACAAATGCTTGATCTCCATACAAGATTCTATCACAAAAACAAAATATGTGAGGGCGGGAGGTTATAATACACCACAAGATTTATCCATGATAATATAAATAAGTCTGTATATATTCAGATGTATTCCACGCTAAGGCAAGGCAAGTATAATTTAGTTTAGTGAAAATTGTGAAAATGTTATACCTTTCTAAATGTTTTTCCAATGCATATTTACTTCTTTCCATCCTCTTCTATCTGTCGATGTATATATTAGAAAACTTGCCTAGACTTGACATAATTTCATAAATTTTGTGGTATTTTGCAAGCGTGCTATTTTAATGTGGATACAATTAACATCAAAATTCACAAGTAATACCCCTAGATATTATTTGAACAAACAGTGATTTTGCATTACTGTGAAATTAGTGACTCAAATCATCACGTTATATATATAATTTTATATTTCCTTTCTTTCTTTTTCTATTAGTGTATGAAATAAATATTTTAATTTAAATGGGAATTTGTGATTTTCTACTTACTCAGGAGAAGATTTTTCTCCCCTTTGTTTACTTAATTTTTTTAATGATTTAAGTAAAGAATAAAAGAAAAAAAGTATCAAAATTAACAAAAAAATCATTATTATGGGTGTTTTATATATAGTTACCTAATCGTTAAGCGTTTGTGTTAATGTTTATAAGTAAATACTAATTATAGTATTTATTGCAGTCCATTATAAGCTTGCTGCCACTCAATAGACCTAATAGGTACTTATCTGGATTTCGTGGATGGGAAGTGTTAAATGTGTAATTTACTATATGAGCCTTGCTTATTTAGCATTAAATTAACTAGTAATATATTTTAAGACTTAATCGCCTCCTGACACATTTATAATATAACAATCTACAATTGAGGTGTAAGAAATCCAACATATACAAACTTAACAGTAGTTGTAGGTTTAATTCCAATTTCAACCATTGTTATAGTATAATTATCGAGTAGAGTCAGAAGACTCTCCAAGATTTACATTGTGAAATCACTCTTCATTCAGGAATTTTGAGCTATAACTCCATTTGCCCTTTAGGTTTATCATTCTCCTCATATAGGGCCTCATTCAATTGCTACTTACTGAGACGGGGCCGCAAGTAGAGATAGCAAGTTACTTTGCTATTCAAATGCCTCCTACTTGCATGCCCCGTTCCGGTTACTTACTACTTTTCTTATAATCGCAAGTTACTTCCACATCAAAGCCTTTCATCTTTAACAGCCGCAAGAGTTGCTGCCGCAAAAAAACACAAATCGCTATTCAATTGCTCTGATTACCCCTTCCGCCAAGCCCGTAAACGGCAAAAAGCCAACTTTAGCCTACTTGACCCAAGGAGGCCTCACAAGTGTCTTACTTACAAATCATAGCACTAATTAAGCAAATATTAAAGCAATCCTGTACTTTTAGTAGACTTGAACTGATGTTTCATCTTAGAATTAATAGCACAACATTCTCAAGCTCGCAAATTGGCAAAAATAAATACTTTATTTCATGTTCAATTTTCGTCATAAAGTCCTACGAGCTTCAACCTCCAAGCTCGTATGACTTTGGAATCAACCTTCATATTTCATTGAAGTCCTACGGGCTAAGAGTTATGAGCTTTCGAGGTCATTTAAGCCTTTAGTACTTTGGATGGAAATTAAACATGAAATAAAGTATTTGATTTTGGCAATGTGCAAGCTTGAGATTGTTGTACCTTTAATTCTAATGTCACCCATTGTGTTCCCCAACAATTACAGTGCTTTACAATGCTGTATTGAATTTATATTTGCATTTACAGTGCTCAGAGTTTACGGGCTTGAAACACGAGTTACGGGCTTGAGGCCACAATCATGCTCAAGCACGCAAATGCTTACTGCTGATAGCATGGTTTGCGATTATCGGGAAGGGGGACTAACTTGCGCGCCCTGCCAATTGAATAGGTAAGTAAAAGCAGAGCTACTGGAGCAAGTAGCCCAAAAGTTGCAAATCGGAAAGTTACTTGCAAGTAACAGCCCCAAATTGAATAAGGCCCATAGAATGTTCCATTCTGTTAGTGCTTTTTCTCCTTCCTTGACAGAATGTATCATATGCCATTGGGAATTTTTTAGAATTAAAATTCTGGTTGGTGATCTCCCCTTGTAGATCAGATTTTCTCTTCTCAATGCTTGAGTAATATGTGTGTAATCTTTGCATCTGGCCAGAGTGGCTTCTGAGATATCAGAAAAAGATTTTTATGGCTTCATAGGGGGAGCCAAGATTTTTTTTTCTTAAAATGTGCTCTTAAAATAGCTTCTTTCACAGGTATGAAATGTATTTTTGGCTATAAGGTCCTTTGGGTTTGAGTTTCCAAAATGGGAGTGCAGTGGTAGCCTTTAGACAGAGTCAATTGTTTTTCTGTGATATAGGTATGTCTCAATTAGGAAATAGGGTTAACAAATATGGTTCCAGTTCTGAATCAGGAACAGTTTCCGGGATTCCCCTAAATCTTAGATTGTTTCTCCACGATCTGACTTCTAGGTTTATCATTTTATCATTTAATTTACGCCCTTTCTTTTCCAAACTTGAGGTATATGTTATCAAGTTGTTATGATCTATAATTAGATTGTCAAATTTATTTTCCAGATTATCAGTTCTGGTACTGATTTAATTTATGATTTTAATATTTTCAATACTTTGCTTTTTAAACTCCTCAGTGAGGTTAGCTTGAAATTCTGCCAATAAAGATTTCATTTTTGAGATAGTAAGAGTCTCATCCTGGTGTGATAGGAAGGTTTTTAGCAGACTCATTTACAGGTGTTTCTAGTTGAGAAGTAACAGAGAGAAAAAAAGTATTGTGGTTTCTGAATCAAATTTTTCTTATCTTTAGCTTCCGATTTATTTTGAATAATTTGTGTGGCTTGTATATCTTGCCTAAAGTTCAAGTGTATAGGTTAAAAAATTCCAAATATTTATTCGACACAAAAAAATAACCCTTTTAGCTTAAGATTTACTCTCAGAAAATCAAAGTCTCTATATTAAGACAAGTCCAAGGGAAATCACTCAGGATGGGATCAAGAGAGATTAGGTGTAGATGTTATACATATTCTTATAACAAGCTCAATAAGAGAAAAATAAATAAGCAAGGAAGTTTGGAAAGATCTCACCCTTATTTGAGTCCACATTTCTGATGCTGCTTATTTTCTCACCTGAGATGAGGTGAGAAGGTCTGAGAAGAAATAGTGTATAGTAAATCAAGGGATGTGGTGTGAGATGCTTAGTACATTTCTCCAATGTGTGTGGCATGAAGCTTATCCCATTGCCTGCCAAACATCTTAAGTTTTTAAGAAATGCATTTGTTTTAAAGTAAATTAAATTAATTAATGACTTACTTTATTTAGGTAAAACAACATTTACTTTCAGTGGCACTTTAGTACAATATTGTTGTGTCCTATTTTTTTGTGTGGATGTGTGGGTAATAAGTGAACGACAGTACACTTGATGGAGCAATAGGGAAGTTAAAAAATAGATGTCTACATTTGATATTACAATGCCTTAAACAGGACAATCTGTGAGGGCTGGAGAGCTGTATGCAAATGAGTCTTATATATATTAATTATATGTTTTACCCCTAAATATATCTATATGTGTTGCAGAGTACATTATATTATATTTACAACATATTTGAGATTCTTTTGTGTGATTATTTAATATTAATATTTAAGTACTTTTTCTTAAATATTTGAGCTTTTCTTGACTGATTACTTTATATATTAAAGTCATGCAATTATACAAAGGGATATAGGAATTGATACTAATAAAGTACAGTTGCATAAGCACTTTTAATAATTAGCCTCTAATATATAAATAACCTTTAATAATTAGCCTCTAATAAATAAATAACCTCTAATATAAACTAAGACTGAAGATGAAGGATGAATAAATTAATCAAGTTTATGAATAAGAAAAAGTATAATATACTTCATAAATGCAAGATGACCCTGTTATCTTTATAGATATATGTGTTTTGCTTACAAGGTTGTTTTTTTTTGTGTCGTTCAGTCATTTCCAACTCTCTGTAACCTCATGGACTTTAAAACACCAAGGGCCTCATTCAAATGGGATTTGGCCAATTGAATAGGGTTCTATAGAAGCAAATAGCATATTTTTGTTTACAGAAGCTTTTAGTTAGTGAAGACCTTGCTTTTGGATAAAAGTTCACTAACTAAAAACTTCTGTAAAAAAAATATGCTATGTGCTTCTATAGAGCCATATTCAACTGGCCAAATCTCATTTGAATGAGGCCCCATGTCTCTATGGCTTTGTTCATGCTGAAGCACTTCATGGCAGAGATACTGGAGTGGGTTGCCACTTCCTTCTCCAGTGAGCCACAGCATACAGCTCCTGGTATTCTTAGGTAATCTCCCATCCAAGTACTGACCATGCTCAACCCTGGTCAGCTGGAGAGTGGTGTGATTCCCTGGCTGGAATCAAACCCAGGTCAACAGTGGTGAAAGCACCAAATCCTAACCACTGGACCACCAGGGAGTCTATGATTACAAGTACATAACTCTAATGTTTCTGTAAAATATAATATAAACATTTGTAGTTTAACTTTAGATTAGGTAAACATGCATACTTAATATTAATAGTGTAGGTGATATCAAAATAATTGATGTGATATTCTTTTGTTCAGCAACGTAAACATTTTTGGAAAACTTACAGTGTGGATGAGCATGGACTGTATGGCATCAGAAAATCCTAGATTCTCTCTATATATATATTATTTCATACTTTTTCCATTGTCTTTATTAAAAAATATATTAATTGTTATCAAAGAACCCAGTGGGAAGTTATTTAAATTTATGCATAAGAAGCCTTTACGGATGCCTAAAATTAATAATATTCTCCTGGGGGTTTTCAATATAATACATGATATTTTTGTTTTAAAAAAAATTACTAGGATTTTTAATCTTATTTATAAATTACATTTCTTCAACACTTCCAAAAATATCAAAATGTTATTAATTGCTTTATATTTTCACTATATAGAATAATAGTTAGAACATTCTAATGTCACTCTAAACAAGGAAAAAATAAATTAAAGCACCAGTCCTTTATCTATTGAAGAAATACACCACGTGAAAGTACCCAAAAATGTTTTCAGGATGTAAAAACATAACACAGCCTTTACGTTATTAACTACTATACATACTTATGTTGTAATGGACTCGCCGATCTACTTACAAAGGTGGAGGAGTAAGCTCTTATCTGCACTCCCGGACTAATTTCATGAGTTTACTAGACCACATCTCCTGGGAAAATAGCAGAATCCAATCAAAAAAGAAAACGGAACCAAACAATAAAGATTTTTTTTGGGAAAAAAAAAAAATATATATATATATGTGTGTGTTGCATTATAAATCAAATAGGTCTAATAAATATTTCCTAAATTCCTAATCCATTCACCGCTGATTTGTATTACATTCTAAATGTTTCTAAAATATTTTATCCATTATCAAGTAATTATATTGAAAAATATATCTAAAATGTGAAACTTCAGTTGCCTTTACACGATGCACGCATTTAATATTATTCTATGATGTTAAGCTGAATAAGATGTTAAAATAAATTATTCCTCTTTAAACTATTATTATTTGATATGATATAAATAAATACAAGACACCTTGCTTAAATATTATTTTTGTTTGCGTGCTTTGTATAAGGCTCACTTGGAATGCATGTCGCTTGGGAAATTATATGAGAGAGTCATCAGCAATTGTACGTTCAAACATAAAATTGTTAATTCAAATTTTTACTTAAAAAAAAAATGTTTTTGGCTATTATTAAATCTAAACTTTTAGTATAGCAGACAGTGGATATAGCCTTCAGTTGTCTGTAAAACAAGTCAGTAATATATGTTGTAAGCCTATTTTTTATAAAAAATACATGTTTCACGTGGCAACACAAGAAAAAGGTCATTCTATAAGCCAGACATAACACAGCTAAAAAATGTTATCACAAGTGGTAAATGTTGTTTGTTATTAGTTGAGTGGATGTTGTATATTTTTTTACTCATTGAGACCTACATCTCCACATTATATGATTAGAACTACTGATAACAAAGGAAAAATAACATCATTATTAATACAAATGATAAAGAATTGTAGATGGCTAACAAAGTCATGAGAAATGGTGCAATGTGATATTCTTAAAAAAACAAGAGAAAAACATAAGATGACTGTAGCAGGAACACAAGTTCTTAAGACATACTATGAGCCTCATTCAATTGCAATTTTCAGCAGTTCTGGATTGATTCAATTCAAGACGCCAATTGAATAGCAAATTAGTTTACAGGCTCCGTTACGGTCGCCCTTAACTACAATTTCAGCAATTGTATTGAGGTCTATAAGTTTGGGTCTTAGAGTTAGAGTTCCTCTATAATTCTTCAATATTAGTCCAGGGTTTCAATAACCAGTCAGGGAGTTAGTGCACATAGTTGAAACCTTATCTCCCAGTTCACAGACAGAAAGAGATATGAATGGCATCAGAAAGACTGATACTGATAAGATAATGCTGTCTTAAACATATCACTGATATTTTAGTAAAACGGTCTTGAAGAACTGGCTTGTTAGTAATAGTTTGGATCTCAAAGGCAGCCCAGAGAATTCCAGATGGTGCCAACCAGTCTGTACTTCATAAAGTTTGCAAACCGCTAGTCTACAGTAAGATAAATGTTGCAATATACTTTGCTAGCAAAATCGTAATTTCTTATACATTTTTAGTTTGGTCTATTGAGTTTGGCTGAATGGCCTTTTTATCAACAACGTTGTCACTGCTCTGCTCCTCTTTATTAAATATAATAAATGATAAAGGCCATCTTAGATTAGTCAGTAGTTTCCAATGTTTCCATAGGATTTTATACCAAAATGCCACCACCAATGAACTCTGTCCACCAGATTCAATCCAAGCCTCAAACATTTTAAATGACTCAGTCACATTGACTCTTTAAAGTGACAACAGGTTCTTTATTTTTATTATAGACTCTATTATAGTTAGTGCTCCCTTTTTTTTTTTTTTTTCACGTGTCATTAATTAACACTCCCAGTGGGAAGGATTAGCAAGAAGTGAATACCCATTTTTTTTAAATAACCAGTGCAGTTTAAGAAAAAAGACACTTCCTTGTCAAACTAACCAAATTAACAATATTAGAAGACTAGACTCTGGTTATGAGTACAGTAATCAATATATTGTGTTTGTTACATCACTTCCTGAGAGATAGATAATGATGGTGTGTGGTTGTAGAGATTGGTGGAAGGAGGGATGGGGAGGAGGAAACAGGCAGAGGTCAAGAGAGTTTATTTGATAAGTGGATGCAACAAAAATTGACACCACACCATGTCTTCCGCACTAGCACAGAAGCAGACTATTTTTTTTTTTTTTTTTAAATTCTTTTTATTAGTTTTCATGTAACAAATAAGACAATTAAGACAATAAATATGTACAATAACAGTCATCACAAAAATATACATTCCAATTATTCACATTCAGAGGCAGGAAACTCTTAACCATATTCTCACCAAGAAGGCTAGTAGGCAAGACATACGGGAGGAATATCAGGTCTTGCATGAACGTAAGGTGCAGAAGGAGAGCAACGCTCGTCAATTGAGAGAGCATTTTCCTTTCCCTCTACACCCTACCCATTACTTCTTTCTTTTTTTTATAAAAGAATCCCATATTAACCATTGCTTGTCTATCCCCCTTTTTTTTAAGCTTACTTGACCCGATGACCTTAAGTCAAATTCTCTATTTTTAGTAACCACCCTAGCTATTTCTGATATAGATGGAAGTGCATTTTCTTTCCAATATTTACACATTGACACTTTAATTACCAACAGGATATGAGATAGTAAAAAATACTGTTTTGGAAATATCTCCTTGAGATTAATGTGGAGTAATAGCACTTCTGGGTTAAAGGGGATTTCAACTTCTGTTATCATTTTCAGCCATAGACAACATTTCCTCCAAAAGGCCTTCACTTTAGTGCATTGCCACCAGACATGTTTAACATCCGCTCTCAAACCACACTCTTTCCAACACAGTACTATATCCTTTTTAGAAAATTTATTAATTGAGTCCGGTGTACGGTACCACATGTTAATTATTTTAAAATATATTTCATAATTAGCAGAGGATCTGGACGATATTTTAACCATTTTTATTGTTTTAACCCATTCTTCCATACTAATAGATAGTGATAAACTTTCCTCCCATTTCACCATCCCTGGGGTTTTATTATTCTGGGTATTTAGAGAAATAATCTCCTGACATTTAGAAATCCTGTGGCGTGTATTTGTATTATATAATAGGAGTTCAAAAGATGTTAACCTGTCTATATTTTCCTTTTTAAAGCCTCTCCTTTTTATAGCACTCTGTATATTCATATAGTGTAACCATACATTTTTATCAAGTTTAAATTTGGCATGTAGTCTTGACCAACTGAGTAATATGCCTTCCTCACAAAAGTCTATTATACGATAAATACCTTTTTCTATCCATTTCTCCAGGGATATTATCTTAAGCTCTCCCTTAAGTATTTCTATTGGTGCGGCCAAAGATGGATATACTGATAGTTTCATTTTAGATCTAATTTTCCTCCAGAATTTAAGCAGAGATTTAATATGTTTTGGCACTAATTTATTCTTTACCAAATCCATACTTGAAAACCAAATTATGGCATTTATAGGAGTAGGATCCAGGAATACTTTCTCCACCTCTTTCCAATTTGGCTTTACTGATGGAGCCGACAGACTATTGACTTCAGGAAATGCAACTTCAGTTCTCCGTGTATGTATTTGCCCTCTCCCACACACAAATTGGGTTCTTTGGTCCTCTAGTGGTTAGGATTCAGTGCTTTTACCACTGGGTTCGATTCCAGTCAGGTTCGATTCCAGTCAGGTAACCAAGAGGTCACACCACCGTGAAGCCATGCACGGTTGGGCCTGGTCAGTACTTGGATGGGAGACTACCTAGGAATACAGCTGTATGCTGTGGCACACTGGAGAAGGAACTGGCAACCCATTTCAGTATCTCTGCCATGAATACCAAGTGGATCAGCATGGTGTGTTGCAGTCCATGAGGTCACTGAGAGTCAGATATGACTGAGCGATGCAAACACCTACATCAAATTCCCCTAATGTATCATGGTTTCTCCAGGGTCCACTAGATGCATCAGAATTATTTTTGTTGTAATTAAAACCATCTTTATGATTTTTTCCTGCTTAATTATGCTCTTAGCCAGACACAAAGATTTCAAACATATGCATTTTTTGTTTAATTTTCAATAGTCCTTTAAGTCATTTCAGATACTTATATATTTTAAAATAGTTTATCTCACTGTATTCTACACCTTAGTGCAGTCTATGAGCGTGACAGTGGTCCTTTAAAATCCCTTTTTTCCATTTGTGCTAAATATTCAAGATTTTCTACTATACATACAATATATTATCCAGACAGAACCTCACCAACCTTTTGTGTTAGTGTTGTTTTCTAGATTTAATATCTACTGGTAATACCGTAGTATCACTGGATGTGTCCATGCGTGCACATTTCATAAAACTTTCTTTTTCATTTATTATACATGGTTTAAAAACTGATTATGGGGCATAAAGAATTGATAGTACGGTTGCTCCAGGGTTGATTTTCAATTGCTAACCAAAGTAGGGAAGAAACATATTCTTCCTCCGACATATTAGATTTGCATGCAAAACATCTTTTTTGGCTTCATGGATCAAGCAGGCATAAATAAGGGAATCTTGATGAGAAGAGGAAACTCATTTATTTCATGTAAACTACAGCATCAGATTCAGAAGAGAGAAAAAATGCAAGCGTTATAAGCCTTCCAGGGGACATAGCTGGATACATCCAGTGGCTTGACATGTAAATATGCAACAGAGCAATAATAGTTTATAAACTCCAAATCTCCATCTGAATTGATTTACTGGAGTGGAGTAAATAAACCTTGTAGTAATTTCTGTAATACAAGATATTCTTATTCCGTATTTTTCGATTACCTATTGTAATTTATTTATTACATTAAACTAACCAAGTTATGATCTACAGTACTTGCCTAAATGTCATCAGCAGAACTGCTTCTCCAAAATGATTATGAAGAACGGAGGGGAAAAAAAGAAGAAATTAATATGGCAAGTCTGTTTATTGGTATTATATCCATTGCTTATATGATGTGACTATTTATTGATACAAAAAAAAAAAAAAAAGACCAAAAAAAAAATGTAGAAAATAATAAAATAAAAAAAACAGAAAGCTTGTAATTCACCATAGAGGAAAATCCAACTCTAATCTTTGGGAAAGACCAACAACTAAAGTCCAATAGACAGCTCACAGTAAATGGTATATTGATGACAAATATTACAATTGCATGCTAAAAATAGCATAATAATCGATGACCTTACGCATGTTCTGTTACACTATACATTTCTGATTATTTTATTGGTGCTAAATTAGTTGCTCCCTGTCCAGTACAAGGTCAAGTCAGACTCGATATTTGTGATGATGTCAACATGTTAAACATAATAACATATTATTTTTATTATTATTATCCTTTATTTATAACGCGCTAACATATTCCGTAGAGCTATACAGGGGTTAAGTACAAGTCAAGAACAATTTCAAACAGTGCAAAGGATGGAGGGCCCTATTATTGAGCTTTAAACATAGACAAAGACAGCACCTCCATATGTTTCACTGGGAATCTGACTTTGTTCAGGCGCTTATTATTGATACTCACTTAAATTTACTGGACTTTGCATTGGCTGTTACATCAATTCTTCCCAACAGAAAGTAGACATAATAAACATAAGTGATTTGCTTTGCTGTCCATCAAAATCTAGCGATTCATAGGGTATGGAGTTTTATGGTAGGTTCACCATATATGTTTAAAATTATGGAGATAGCTGGTGCCCTGACACACCATAAATAGATTTAGTCAGAAGAGGACCCTGAGGTTGATCAATATGCATTTTGTACAAAAATTACAAAGGACACATTTAACCCTTGTAGCACTCATTCACAGATTTTTTTTTATTGTTTATTGTAAATGTCAATTTAAGAAAATCAAATACTATCAAAGGGTTTCAGATCAGATTAATGTAACCATACAAAGAAGCTGGATTCAAATGGTTACTCAATCCCATGTTAATTCTCTTTTAAGTGTGAATTCCATGATTTTTTTTATTGTTTATTGTAAATGTCAATTTAAGAAAATCAAATACTATCAAAGGGTTTTTAGACCAGACTAATGTAACCATACAAAAAGGCTGGATTCTTTGTTAATTTCATGTTAATTCTCTTTTAAGTGTGAATTCCATGATCATCTCACCCCATCTCAATTTCACACAATATCATTGGACATTTCGCCTCTATGAACCAATGCGATTGGTTAAAATCTAACCACATGGTATTTTTACTGCAAATAAGAAATTACTGGGGTGGATCAGGCAATTAGAGTTTACAGCATTTTAATAATGTTTATTTTTGCATTCACTCTATTCACTGCATTCACTCTTCACTCTACACTATTGTTTAGATGTTTTTGCTAATTTAATTGAGGAGAAGTATTACAGAGACACCTTAAATACCCTACCAACAAGAACTAGACTTTTTATTTGGGCAATGCTCATTAATTAAATTAATAATATTCAACAATTTAAAAAAAACACCAATATTCAATGGTAAAATGTTTTAATATTGGGGGAGGTGGCTTTATATAGCAGACAAGGCTACATTTTCAGGCACAAGATTTTATCAGCGCAGTTCTATTCATTGACTGGAGCTTGCTGTGTTAAAGTTGTTTTCCTTGGCAAAAAGCTTTGGCTGTGGTGGCAGCCTATAAATATTTTTTTTAACTAATCAGTTTTTAAAACCTTTAATCTGTCTCTCAGTCACATTCGTCCTTACCCCTTTATGACCTTATCATGGTCGAGACATGGAGTCTGGCATTCTAGTCTTTGAAAATTAATTTAATATTGAATATTTCTATTATAGATCATTTAATAGGAACATATTAATGATCAAGACCTAATAAAAACAACTAGTTTCTGTTGCTAGCGCATTACAATGGTCTTTTAAGATATTCATTATAGTATGTCGATCAAATTCACGCATGTTTTTTCATATTCAGTACAATAAATAGTGAATAGGATTTTTTAATAATGACACATAACTTTAATGTATTGCTATTTGTTTTATCTCCCATTTCTTGCTTCACAATGTAAGATTAGCAAAAGACAAATAAGTCAAAGTCATTTGAATATGCATATAAACCTGTGAACATTCATTATTGTAACATTTTTGTGAATTTCCATTAATGTGCCATTTGATAAGAAACTAATTTTGTATTCTTAATAAAAATTACAAATCTTAAAAAAAAATGTTTCAAGACCTTTATGATGTTTGTTTCACTGTCAAATTAATGTTTGCAGTTACAGATGTAAAATATATTACTGTAAAGTACAAAAAGGTAATCAAATATTCAAGAAAACATTTGGCGGATTCACACACATAATCACCCACAGGTTCTTAAGATATGCAAACATGTTTCAGATATGATAGAACAATTTTAATCTAAAGTAGTTTAGTTTACTTAAAAAATTCAGAATTATTATTATTAATCTTTATTTATAAAGTGGCAACATTTTATGCAGTGTTGTATGCAGTACATAATGGTATTATTTAAACTTGTTAATTCAGAAGGAATAGAGATTCTGTTCCTAAAAGCTTACATTTTAAAGAGGATGGTTGGCCAAGTGAAAAAAAAGCCAGCAGAGCAGTTTATATGTGTAAGATGTAGCAGTTGTAGGTATTAGGGTTATAGGTTATTTAAAAGGTGAGTTATTTAAATGTCTGCCAGTGAGGTAAGGAATTCCAAATTGGAGGAGCTTTATGAAAGAAATTCCTTAAGATCGAGTGGGAGGAGGTCATTTGAGTGAAGTAAATAAGCTGGTCGTGAATAGAATTAAGTTATAAATAGGGGTATACTTGGAGATGAGAGAAGAGATGCATACAGAAGTATTCAGGGCTATGTACTGTATCTTACGGACATATTTTCATTTTTGGCATGGTTTAGAGAGCCAATGGAGGGAATGAAAGGTCGGTGCGGTGGAGGAGGTATAGGTAAAGTGGATGATAATGGTCTAATGATCTTTTATACTAACGTTTTTGGCTCCTAACTAGTAACTACTATGTGATACAGTCACTAAGCTTTGTCATGGCTGGAAATATCAGTTTTTTTCAAGATTGCAGAATTAAATATTTTCACTTGTTTATAATGTGGATATGTTAGAGGTGTCTTTTGAGAATGAAAAATGTTTGTAGAAAGCAAAGAAAAAATAAATAGTCTTTAATACTGTTACTTGGAAAAGTGTGGCACTTTAGAGGGAAAGAGCTGTGTGCCTGTCAACTTTTACCTTGATTTGTTCTCTGTCTGCCCGCCTACTGATTGTTTAATTTTTGTTCCCTTTATCTGTCTGTTACATCAACAAGCCACATTCTCTGAGTATTAATCTCACAAGAGATTCCCATCCTACCAAAAGCAGTTTTCAGTTAACTATTCTCAAGGTGACAAAAATGTTCTATTTCTCAAAGATGTTCCAACCTTTAGCATATAATTACAATGAGCCATATTCCGTTGGCCAATTCTCAAAGTTACACACACTTAAAACCACCCTGAAAATTGCCACAGATTATTTTAGCTACTCGCAATCTGATTACGAGTTACTCACCCACAATCACTATGGGCGAGCCAAATTAGCAAAACCGCAGGCCTTAGAACTCCATTGGTTTTAGCACAGCTCAAATATTACAAGCTCTAAATAATTAAAGCTACACAAAATCGATATTCCTGTGCTAGATCCCAAATAAAGTCTTACCCGCAATTGAAAAAAGTATCACTTTTCTGTCAAAAATATTGACAAGTACTTTTTCAAACACTTATTGAAGCTGTAACAGCTATAAAACACACTATACTGTACTTTACAAATATGGGAAAGCATGGAAAGACATTATAATTAATTCCAGAGCTGTCTCAAACCCACAAATATGCAATGATAATATTTTTTTAATGTTTGTTTCGTGCAAAATGGATCCCCGAGATATTATGGAACCCTCAAGGACTAGAACAGTTGCCTTGCAGTCGGAATTTGCAAGCTGGAGTCAATAGAATGCATCTAAACATTTATAAAAAAAAAAACACCAACAGCCAAATTTGTGAGTGTGAAGAAATTGCGAGCCGCTAATACAATATGGAACAATGTCAGGAGCTCAGATTGCCTGGCCATCACTGAAAAAATGTATGATATGTCTGACTCAGTTACCATCATCTCTGATCATAGGGAATATTCAGAAGATATCTGAAGACTCAGTCCTTGCAATGGCAAATGAGTCATGTGTTTTGCTTTCTTAACTTTTACAAAGGCTTACTTTTAAAAGGTGAGTTTCATCTGCATATAGTCCTCAGGTGAGTACCACTTCCATTGCCTCTTCAGTCCATTTGCATTTATGTGAAGATGAGTTCAAAGTGCAGAAAATATTGGACTTCCATATTTTTAAAAAGTCACTTCTTCAACATTGAAATTGATGTAGTTTAAGTAGAGATCCTGATTAATAACTCAAAAATATCACTATCCAGAACTGGAATAGACCTTTTGCAACATAATAATAGAAATGCCTTGGGGTTACACCAATGTCACTTTTTTGAGGGTTTCTTGTGCTAGAAAATGTCTGTCCCCATTAATGCAAAATTAATAAAAAAAACATTTAAAAAGTAAAGGTTGGAATTTTTAATTGTATAAAGTCATTTTACTTATTATAAGGTCTAGTTCTTCAGAATTCCATACTAGTCTCAGTAATCAAGGTGGGAAAAGATGAGATGAGTAGAATAAAACAGTTGCACAAATGTGACATAGTAAAACAAAATATTACAAAAAGGTGCAGTACAAAATGTAATAATTATACAATAGAGCACAATCAGTGTATACTAATATGTAAATTAGATTTTGTGCAATCCAGCTCCTAAGCTTTAAAGTTAATTTTTTAGAGATAAAGGAAAAAAAGAAACACAGGAGAAGGAAATAAGAAAATGGGATGTGAATAAATGAATATTATAGAGGAACTAGGGATAAAGAATAAAATAACAATACAGAGAGGAGGGATTCATCTGAAAGCCCTAGATTGATTTCCAACCAAACTGCTTTGCAACAGAGCATTGTGATGGTAACATATTAAAATGGTCACTCTGTCTTTGTGAGCACTTTCTCTGTAAAGACACTTGTAAAGGAAAGATACCAGAACGGATATCAAAGCAGGTCTTTGTTATGCTAGCCTATCCTGCATATTTAAGTTTCCAGGATTATGAATGCATCTGATTGAGGAGGATCAGTAGTGTATGAAAACATTTTTTGCATGAAAAAATACCAAAATAAACAATAACAAACTCACCCTGATGTTTGCTAAATCTTTTGAAATTGCAAGCATGGCTGGATTACCCATTAGGAAAACTAGGCAGCCACCGAGGGCCGCTTCTCTTTAAAAGGTGCACCTTTTTTAGTTGATTTTGCGAGCTAACACCCCTGTTAGCATAAAATTCATAATTCCTTTTGGCCAATCACCGGCAGATAATACATTGTATCAATCTGTAAAGCCAGCTTGTGCACCAAAGAATCACGGGATGTGTAGACTTGTTTTTACCTGGGAACAGGAAGCAAGGAGGAGCCCGGGCATTGCTGTGTGGATCTCTGCATTGAGCTGCTGCTGATTTGAAGGTTAATATAGGGTTAAAATCCATACCCATATGCAGTGTTTCTATTGGTAGGTTCACTGTGCCTGTGTAAGCAGCCCTATGGGTGGGGAAAACAAATTTTATTTTTAACTTAAATAAGTCAGTATATGTTTAGAATGAATTAATGTGTTTCTGATATAAGTAGCATGTGTCTGATTGTTGTTGTTCATTACTTCATTTGTTTCCGACTCTCTGTGACCATATGGACGCAGCACAACAGGCACATTTGTCTGTGTTTCTGGTTGTGCCTATCCATATGGTTTCCTTGGCAAAGATACTGGAGTGGGTTACATGTTTCTTCTCCAGTGGACCCCAATTTGATTTGTCTAACCTCTCTACTATGACCTGCGCATCTTGGGTGACCCTACATTGTTTAGCACACTGTTTAATTGAGGTACACAAGGCCTTTCACCACTACAATGTAACGATCAAAGAGGGGTGTGTTAGATTAGACCAAGGTAAAAACAGGAAAACTTAGATATACCTTGACATATTAAGCTTGTAATACCTTACAACCAGCATCCCCACTTCTATATAAACTAAAACTTAAGGATTAGAATCAGCTATTTCAGGTCCCCAAAGTACTCAGACAGTAAGCTATCTTGGTCCCAAAGGCAGCTCACGCTACAGAATACTCAGGGGTTAACAAGAGCATGGAGGTGGTTTCAGCACCACCAAAGCAGCATTGCAAAAGTCAATCAAAAAGGAGGTAAAGGGTCTAGCAGAGTCCCAATCTATATATGCACAGGGTGGGAAACATAGCTTTCAGCCTATTATGAAAACAAACTCTTTTCCACTCATTCCTCTCATAGTGACGGATGACCCTGGGGAATGCAGTAAATAGAAAAGTAGCAAAGAAGCCGTACGATGCTGTAGATATAATTAGACTCAAAATAATGATATACATTTTAGATGCAGTACTCAATAACACTTTACATATAATTCAGAAAGAGAATGTTAATAATGCTCACACTGAAAAATTATACTAGGAAGAAGCAATGATCCTTAGTTGTAAGTGAAATGCAACAGGAAACATGGCTTGAAGTCTTGAACAATGGTAATAACAGTATAGAGAGGAAGATTTAAAGGTAAACAGTAAAAACTTTCAAATACCTGCTTGTTCCAGATCAGGTCCAAAGCAGTTGACCTTTAGATCCAAAAGCTAAGGAGGGAAGTAGAGTTCTATAGAAACCAGGTCTACAAAACATTTCTATAATGGTAATACCAGTAAGATCTGATAAACAATGTCATTCAGATAAATGCTTAATGGTGATCAAGGTCAAAGCAGCTGTCCATTAGATCCAAGAGGTGGGAAAGACAGTCCATTCAGCCAATATCTACACTGACTACCAAATGCCCTGCTTGCAGGTTCCCATGTGAGTGAAAGTACCAGCAGGATTTTGTTTTGGATCTGGTACACCTATGGTGGAAGGCAAAGAAAAAATATGCACAGTTAGTTGCATTGTTTGATCCAAGGTAATGCTGAGGGAATTTGGTATGCTGGAATTTAGGAAAGTGGGGGCACCTCTGGGACCCTCAAAGAATAAAGCTGAGGAGACTGTGCAGAGGGGAATCCAGGGCTAGGGATATGAGGTGAGGCTGGATCCTGTGTAAATCTGCTGCAGTTGTGCTCAAAAGTTTGCATACCCTGGCAGAAATTGTGAAATTTTGGCATTTTTTATGAAAATATGAGTGATCTTGCAAAAAAATATATTTTATTGAAGTATAGTGATAATATGAAGCTATTTATGATCACGTAGTATTTTGGCTCCTTTTTAAATCAAAATGATAACAGAAATCACCCAAATGGCCCTGATCAAAAGTTTACATACCCTTGAATGGTTGGCTTTGTTGTCACAAGGTGATGCACACAGATTAAAATGTCAATTAGAAGTTTTTTTTCCCACACCAGTGGCTTTTTAAATTTCAGTTAGTGTCTGTGTATAAATAGTCAATGAGTTTGTTAGCTCTCACGTGGATGGACTGAGCAGGCTAGATACTGAGCCATGGGGAGCAGAAAAGAACTGTCAAAATACCTGCATAATAAGGTAATGGAACTTCATAAAGATGCAATAGGATATAAAAAAATGTATATCCGAAGCCTTGAAAATGCTAGTCAGTACTCTTCAATCACATATTAAGAAGTAGAAAATTTGGGGATCTGTTTATACCAAGCCAAGGCCAGGTAGACCAAGAAAGATTTCAGCCACAACTGTCAGAAGAATTGTTCGGAATACAAAGAAAACCCCACAGGTAACCTCAGGAGAAATACAGACTGCGCTGGAAAAAGATGGTGTGGATGTTTCAAGGAGCACAATATGACTATACTTGAACAAAAATGAGGTGCATGGTCGAGTTGCCAGAAAGAACCTTTTTTACTGCGCCAATGCCACAAAAAAGTCTGGTTACAATATGCTCGACAGCACCTTGACACGCCTCACAGCTTCTGACACACTGTAATTTGGAGTTACGAGACCAATAAAGGTCTTTATGGTCACAACCATAAGCACTATGTTTGGAGAGGGGTCAACATATAGTGAAAAAATACCATTCCCACTGTAAAGCATGGTGGTGGCTCACTGATGTTTTTTTTTTGGGGGGGGGGGCTCTGAAGGCACCGGAATCTTGTAAAAATTGATGACAAGATGAATGCTGCATGTTATCAGAAAATACTGGCAGACAATTTGCATTCTTCTGCATGAAGGCTGAGCATGGGACGCTCTTGGACTTTCCAGCATGACATTGACCCTAAGCACAAGGCCAAGCTGATCCTCCAGTGGTTACAGCAGAAAAAAGGTGAACATTGTGGAGTGGCCATAACAGTCTCCTGACCTTAATATCATCAAGCCACTCTGGGGAGATCTCAAACGTGAGGTTCATGCACGAAAACCAAAGACTTTGCATGACCTGGAGGCATTTTGCCATGTCGAATGGGCAGCTATACCACCTGCAAGAATTAGGTGCCTCACCTGCATGCTGTTATTGATGCAAAAGGGGGAAATACACAGAATTAAGAACTATGGGTATGCAAACTTTTGAACAGGGTCATTTCATTTTTTTCTTTGTAGTCATGTTTTGTTTTATGATTGTGCCATTCTGTTATAACTTACAATTGAATATGAATCTCATAAGAAATAAAAGAAATGTGCTTTGCCTGCTCACTCATGTTTTCTTTAAAAATGGTACATACAATTCGCCAAGGGTATGCAAACTTTTACGTTTCTGGATCTGTTTCCCTGTTAATATCATCCTGCTCCATGTGTGACTCACTGTCTGGGCTGATAGTAGGATGTTGCTTCTGTTCATCAGAACTGACTGAAAAGGCCTCTCTAATGATAGGTCTGAGTGCCACACAGAGGCAGCTATTAGGGTGACAGCTTTCATGATTTCATCATTAGAGCTGCAGCTTATACAGAAATTGAGGAGCTGAAAATATTTTTCCTGCCATGCTGGTAGAGATTTCTAGCTATGACACAGGCATCTAGACCTAAAAAATACTGGTATGGTTCAGTTCTATGCGATGTCAGGAAGTCTCCTGTCCCAATAATATAGCTGGATGGCTGAAATAGAAGCTGATTTTAAACAGCAGCCCTCTTGGAGTTCAGTGAAATCACAGCCTTAAAGGGATATCTAAGTTTGTTGGAGTATGAATGCATCTGATGAGAATCAGTAGTGTGTGAAAAAAAATGTTTGCATGAAAAACCTTCCTTCCTGTGCTAAATTAGCCTCAAATTTAAAATGATTTGTTTTGGCCAGTTAGGTTAGCTGAAACTCTTGAATTAACTCTGGTATCCTTTCTGTGGTGCAAAGCAGCCTGGGAAATGTAGTGTATAACTGATATGTGACAGGAAGCTGCAAGGAGGAAGGTGCAAGGAGATTGGCTGAGCAAGCAAGAGCAGTTAAATAGTGGGTTAATATTGCTCCCTGGATGCTGCATGCTGATTGTGGGGATCAGATGCCTGTGTAGACACCCCCTGGAGGTATCAACATAATTATTAGAGGGATTTTTAGATATTAATAAAAATGTAATGTTTTATGAGATGTGCTGCATACACACAGGCTGCTTTTTGGACTTAGAGTGCAGAAATGTATTACTCCAGCTCACTTATATATGCCTTTAAGGAATGGCAGTCGGCTCTGCCCCCAGTAGAATAAAGTTTTAATTGCATTTTATGTGAAAATAGAGTGAATTCAATAGATACTGAATTTGAGAGAGGCAATTTGTTGATTGTTTGGATATTAGGGCAAAAGATAGTAGAGGACATCATTAAAGAACACAGCAGGTTTCAATTGAAGGTAATTTAAAAATGCCTTTCCTTACACTGAAGTTTGCAGTTTGTACCTGTAAATCAGCTTTTCTGCTCCACCCTCCAACCATGGACCTTTACGCTTTTCTTATGAGTAATTTTTGGTAATAACTGCTAATTATCACCTGGGGGGTTAACGGTACAGTTTTCAGTCTAATGCAATACAAAATTCACAAGAATGAGTGAGTGCAGTCCCAGAGAATAATTAGCTTACTCGGCCTAGTTACTCATTGGGGTCTGCACAAGCTCATTCTTGCAGATTTTGTAAATTTCTTATAATTACAGAAGAAAAATAATACAGCCAGATCCTATGGGATAATTAGCAATTGTTGGCAATGAGGCTTGGCCAGTGACTCTGCAGGGGCCCAGCTAGTGTTGCTGGGACTCATACCACTGAGCCGCAGCACTGTCCAGCTAACAACGTTCCCATTCTCCTTAGTTTCTTTTACCTCCTTATACAGCTCCACTCTTCTAACACCTAACCTATCCACACGCACCCACCTATGATTTGTGTTACTTTATAGTGCAGGTTTCTGCACCATCCCCTCCATTTTTTACAGCTAATGTACCCACAGTATTAATCACTAATTTACTCTCTGCGCTCTTTTCAATTACTTGCCAAGCCCTTGCTTCTCCATTTTAATTCTGCTTAATTTGTAAGCTTTCAAACTCTCAGTCATGCAAGGCACTTTGTATAAAGTTGTCATGTCTATGATTAAAAGCTCAAGTCTGTCAACTTTCTTATTGAGATACCTATGTTTAGCTATACTCCAGCCCTACAGATTGTATTGGCTCTATATAAATGAAAGATAATAATAATTTGCCTTAATCCATAAAAATGATAAAAAAAACAAATTGGAATATTTTCTAAGCTATTGCATGAGCTTTGATAGGGAATAGAACACATCACAGCCCCTGACGAAGTTTAGTAAATGGATCAAAATGGATCAAAAAAGCTGATTGTGAGGTAAACATTTTCAAACTTTAATTTAAGTTTACTGTAGGAAAATGCTTTGACATTTTCTATACATTTAAAATGATAACATGTTTGAAACCTCTGTTGTGTATTTTTATGCTAAACCAGGCAACAACAGTCTGCTTGCTGTAATTTCATTTGTCTACAGGCATACAGATAAAAAGCACCCTTTAAAAGAACAAACACCTATCACATGTAATAGTTGTCAAACTACTACAAACACACTTTGCGTGGTGCGTACGAGTTAGGGGATGAGCGCCAAAGGCAAGCCGTTAAGGCACTAAAACTCGCAGCACCAAGGCGATGAGCGACAAAGGTGCTCATTGCTTGCTCGCCTCGCAAAGCAAGCAGTGAAGGCAATGAAACATGTGGGACTTAGCCACCAAACACTTAGTAAATGCGGGATCGCCAACCTGCAAGCAGTTGAAAAACGTGGGACTTAGAAAAAATAAATTACGAGACGCGGGACTTAAAAAAAAAAAAAGAAATAGGAAAAATACGGCCTAACACCGTGCAAACCAAAAATCTATAAAAACACACTAAATACACAAAAAATACAACAAAAACATCACATACAGCATGGGGGAACAACCAGGACGTCCGGGTGTGAGGTGGAACGCAAATTTAAGTCGATTAAACATAGATGAAGGTGCTCAGAGGAGAAAAAGTACACAAGGGTAGATGCATGCAATGAGCGCCAAAGGCGCTAGGCGCGAGGCTTGCAATGAGCGCCGAAGATCCTCAAAGTAGAAAAAGCTTTACATTGTGTGTCAAACAGCATTGCATTGGCTTCAAATGTTATTGCGCCTTCATTACAAGCCGCTAGTAGTGAATATAATCACAATAAAAATCAGACAAACTACGCACATGGTGAACTATAAATTAAAAACAAAAATAATAATTGATTTTAATAAAGTGCAGTAAAATTAATGACATATATAAATACATCCAGCAAATCCCAAAAAATCAGAATGGCTTTTCTAAAACAAACAATAAATCTCTGTAGCAACCATCAGCAAAATGCATTCAGTGTTTCCTGCCATGTTCCAGTATATGCTGATACCCTAACCCGGGTTTGCTGTTGCTAATTGGGAATACTTTTTTTCAGCACCCTGTACATGTGAGATGATCTTGTTTAGCTCTGGTTTGTTTTTTAATAAGTTTCCAGATTTCTTAAAATATTATAACACTGTTGGTCTAACAAATGTGAACATATTCAATTGTGGTCCTGCTGAGAGATTGAGAGCTAGAGCTTTTGCCGCCTGGGGCTACTCTGGAGTTTGACGCACCCTCCCTCCATCAAACTTCGGGCAGCCCCAGGCGGCAATAGCACACAGACACACTTACACAGACACATACAGACTTACACTCACTCGCTAACACTCACAGACACACACTCACAGACTTACACACACTTACATTCACACACTTTCTCACAGACACACTCACAGACACACTCACACAGACACACTCATAAACACAAACTCACTCACTTACACTGACTCACACAAACTCACACAGACACACACTCACAGACACACACACAGACACACACTGACACACACACACACTCACAAAGACACACACTCACAGACACACACACAGACACACTCACTCACAGACACACACTCACAGACACATACTCACATGCAGACTTACACACACTCACACACTCATTCACAAACTTACTCACAGACACTCACTCACAGACTTACACACACTCACACAGACACTCACTCACACTCATTTACTCACAGACACACACTCACACAGACTCACACAGAAACACTCATAGACTTAAACACACGCACTCACACACACAGAGGCATGCACAGACTGACACAGAACTAGGCACTCACAGAAACACGCACTAACACAGACACACACAGACAGACACACACACAGGCACACACACTCACAGATACACACTCACTCACACTCATTCACACACTAACAGACATTCACTCACAGACTTACACACACTCACACAGACACTCGCTCACACTCATTCACTCACAGACACTGATAGGATCAGATTAGTGAGTAATCATGTATTCTGATGTGTGTATCAATTATATCTGAGTACCAAGATATAATAAGAGAAAATAATGCACAGAAGTCAGAGTGCCATCAGAATAATCTCTAACTTTTATTTGGACGGTCTGTTCCTTATATAGTATAGGTCACAGCTTATTAGCATAGTTGGAAATAGGGTTAAATACATATTTGCAAGCAAGTGCTTTTTTATGTTAACCTCAGCAAAACCTTATCTAAAATCCCGGCTTGCTTCAGATACATTGTCTCAGTAGTATCTGAAGCAAAAGACAGGACACAGGAAACAGATGTTTTAAAGAACATTAACGTAAACATTCTACAGATGACGCACTTAAACATTCTAGTGAGATAAGAAACATGCTGACATACTTTTTATAATCATGATATTCTTAGCTAATTAATTTCTAAATGAAGAAATTAAAATACCTAACAATCCCTCCTCTTATAAATGTATTAAACAAAGGTCGTAAAGCAAGGTTCAGTTTAAATGGTAACATTGCCATTGACGGTCTGGCAGTGGAACAGGTTCCAAATAGATGATCTGTGAGGGCACAGTCCTATTCACAGGGCTCACCTTGGTGAGATCAATAGTCTCTCTGGGCTCCTCTTTTTGCAGTACCTGAATATGCAAATATTCCATGTTGTTACCTCTGCCTGAGGTGTAGATTCCAAGGGCCTCATTCTATTATCGGCCGCAGCCGTTGCGGGGCCGCAAGGACCGGCCGCAAGCTATTCTGCTATTCTATTCCCTTACGGCCGGGGATTCCGGCAGGCTTGCGGCCGGTGCCTTGCTATCTCTTGCGGCCGCTCGCGCCGGAGGAAAGCCTTTGATCTAAAACGGCCGCAAGAGATTTGCAATTCAATTGCTCCGGGAAACCTCTCTGCAAGGCTAAAAACGAGCCGCAGCTTACTTGCAGGAAAGAGGTCTCGCTAGCACCAATTAGGCACATAAAATAGCTCAAATAAAGCCATCAAGACTATAAAGGGATTTTAGGTGTTAGAAAAAATAGCACATAATTATCCTGTACTCAAATCCGTAAAATATTTAATTTTTAATATCCGTAAAATATCCATGTAAAAAGTCCAGAGTGCTTGGAGCACCTCAGACACGCCCACGCCGCAGCCGGAAAATAAACAGTTAATTTGAACTCGGGTTTGGGCTGATGTGCAAGCTTGAGAGTGGGTTCCTTTTAATCCTCATGTCCCCCAATATGATCCCTAGCATTTACAGAGCTGTACAGTGCAGGCTTGAATTTATTTTTCAGTTTTTATATTTCACAGATTACGGCCGGTTCCAAGATATGCGGCCGGCCGTAAAAGGAGATCCTTGCGGGGCCGTATAATAGAATCGCGAGTTAACTGAACCCTCGCAAGGAATCGCAGCCTTACGGCCGATTTACGGCCGATAATAGAATGAGGCCCCAAGAGTATATCTCCCTTCATCGCACTTTTGTGGGTCCTGGAGGGTGATCCGGATGGGGTTGCATAGCTGATTTTGGCTGCAGGAGGATGGCTCCACACCCCGTGTCAGCTTTAAGCGTCTCTTTGTACTTTTGCACTTCATGTGATTAGGTGGGGAGTAACCCCAGTCAGCTCCTGTATTCCATAAGGCCAGTTTCCAGCTAGGACATCTCTCATTTCCATACGGAGAGGCTATACACAAGTATACTGGCGCTTTTCTCACCCTTCCACTACGTCTTCCTCCAGAAAGTCCACATCTTAGTACTTGACATAGGTCTATTTGGTTGGTTCATATCTGTTCTTCCTTGAACACTAGGGTCACTTGGCCAGTTAAATTGACTTCCATCATGTCTCTTTTCATTCTGTGCATCCACATCTCTCCAATAGATTGCGTCTGGTTGCCTCTGGGTCTTGTTACTTCTTCCCATATGATTATGGGTGCTACTATGCAAAGAGTTATCAAGATGAGGCATGTCAGTGAGATTCTTAGGCCACACCAGTTAGGTCTTTTGAACAGGTGCCAGGACATTTTCTTGGGCCAGTTGAGAACCCCCAAAACCCGCACCATTCGGTTCTTCACTGGGTTTGAGACGAGTTTCCCCCCTTTTGTAGCCCAGCCTGACTCGCAATGAGTCAGCTAGCAGGTGTTAGGAATCAACTGGCTCAAGCTCTGGCACTTTTACTCTCTTGCAGTGAGTCAGGTGTATCCAGGTGGCTCGTTCGGCAACTTTCAAGGCAGTGGGTGTTGACAGCACGGTCCTTCCCACCTGGCCGATGCCCAATTTTTACGCTTGATTACTTTAATTAGGACCCACTGGCCTGGTTGTACCAAGCAGGGTCCCTGCTGTTGCTGTGGATGAGAGAGAGAGATGGAGGTAATATCTTTCTTACTTAACATTTTTCTCATATAGTCTGCTAAGTTTTCACTCATGTTCTCATCTTCTGAGATAAATGGTCTAAATTCTGGTAGTAGGAATGGTCTCCCATACAATATTTCAAACGGGGTTAACTTCTTCCTGCCTGGAAGCATGTGCATGTTTAGCATGACTAATGGTAAACAGTAAAGCCAATTTCTCCCTGTCGCTGCCATCGTTTTCCTCAATTTATTTTTAATGGTACCATTAGTTCTCTCCACTAATCCAGCTGACTGTGGGTGGTACGCACAGTGGTTTTTCAACTCTATGTGTAATGCTTTACTCAAGTGGTTGATAATTTCTTCACAAAATGTGTGCCGTTATCGCTATATATTTTCTCTGGTATACCAAACCTAGGAATTATTTGTGTCACTAAGGTTTTAGCCACTGTGATTGCGTCAGGGTGTGCACATGGTTTCGTTTCCACCCACCTAGAGTATACATCAATTATCACTAGGCAATATTTCTTCCCTTCACACTTTGTTAGTTCAATGAAATCCATACATATTGTTTGGAAGGGGTATGTTGGTTCTGGGAATGTGCCTCTTATGGGGTGATAGTTACCCTGAGGGTTGTGTTGTGCACAAACAATTTTTTTTAAAATAGGTGTTTAATCCATAGGCTGAAAATATTCTGCTGACCATGTCTACCATACTCCCTCTTGAGACATGACTAATGCCATGGCTCAACATAGCTGCATATCTGAATAGTGATTTTGGTAAAATTGGTTTCCCTTCTATACTCTCATAAATATTATCAGCATTCAGTTTACTCCCTTTCTTCAACCAGTATGTTTTTTCCTGTGAGGGTGCATTTGCCTGTAGTTGCTGTAGAATACTCTTGTCAATATGGTTTACGAAATACACAGATGTGTAGCTGTGTAAGAGAAAAATGTGTATTTTTCCCGTTTGAGCCGCTTGCTTTGCAGCTGTATCTGCCCTGCCATTTCCTGTTGAAATTGCGTCCGTGGTCGTGGTATGAGCCACACATTTACATACCGCAATCTTCAAGGGCAGTTGAATGGCTTCAAGTAACTGCAAAAGGAGTTGTTTATGAGTGACTTGCCTGCCAGTAGATGTGACCATGCCTCTATTTTTCCACAATTGTGCAAATATGTGCACAGTTGAGAATGCATATTGGCTGTCGGTGTATATATTTACTATTTGTCCCTTTCCTATTTTACAGGCTTCAGTAAGGGCCATGATCTCAGCTGCCTGTGCTGAAAAATGTGATGGAAGTTTTCCTGCTCTTATAGTTTCTTCTTGTGTTACTACTGCATATCCCGTTGCATTTGTACCATCTGTGTTTCTACTTGATGACCCATCTACAAACAGAGTTAGTGTAGCCTCAGTGTATGCAACATCTCTAAGGCCGTCTCTTGGTGAGACTTCTTTTTCTATGATTTCAGTACATGCATGTGGTGTGCCATCTTCCTGGATGGGAACTAACGTTGATGGGTTCAGTGTTGTGCACTTTTCTATGTGCAAGTGTGGTTCCTTTCTTTGTCTCAGTTACCCAGTTCAGGCTTTTCCGATATATTTTTGTGCTCGGTGAGTACTGCACTCCGAGGTCATAGGGTAAGTACTCCCATAGTGTTTTATCTGTCTGAGCCTCTTCTACCATCCCTCCTACCTGTACCCACCTTCCACCAGCTGGCATAGTCAGTGATATGTGTGGCACTGTGTGTCCTGCATAGAGTAACTGGTCTTGATTATTCAGTTTTACTCCCACCCCTCTATACCCATTTTCTGTCCAGTATATGTAATCCAAGGTTATTCTGGTATTGGTGTGTTTGAAAAATGTTTTTTCATAGTCCACATCCCTCCCCGGCGTACTTTCAAATTTCATAGTGCAGTGTAATGACCCTGTGCTTTGTTTTACACTGTTAGATGGAGCTAGGTCATTAGCCATGGCTACCAAAGTGCTGGATACTTGTCCTGGCCCTTTCGACACCATGTCTAATGTGTAAAAGTAATGTGGTTCACCCATCCCCTGCACTACATTTACATCGACAGGTATGCCCCCATGTATGCCTTCATGCCTTACTCTGTAGAAACCACTCTAATGTTGCATTTCAGCATCAGATCTCTACCCAAGAGATTTATCGGGCATCTAGGGGAGAGTATAAAAGGATGCTCAAATGTTTGGCCGTTGAACAATCTCCCTGTGAGTGGGCATGATATAGGTTCGCTATTTGTCTGTCCTGCTGCTGACCTAACCAGTATGTTTTGTGACGACGTGTAACTAGTCCATGTGCCATCATCGCTCAACACTGATCTACATGCTCCTGTATCGCATAAAAATGTTATCATTACTCCCTCTACATCTAGTTGCATGACTGGTTGTTCTGCTAGAGCCATTAAGTCTATCCATGATTCTAAATTCAACACATCATTTATTTCTGGCAAATTTGTATCATTATTACCATACTCATACAATTCAGATTCAAGCAATTCTTGTTCAGCAAATATTTGTAAAGGAAGGGTACAACCTGGTTCTAGTCATTTGTCAGTCTGGTCATCGTCGTCCGCTCCCTCTTCCTCCTGGTACTTTCTGTTTCTGCAGGAACGTGCTAAGTGGTCGGCCTTGCCACATACGTAACAATTTCCATAAAATTTTTCCTCTGCTTCCACCTCGACCTCGTCCACGTCCACCTCCTCTCCCTCCACGTTTTTGGTTATTTCCACCATCACCAGAAAAGAAAGCAAAAGTTATAGGTTGCGCTTTCCCATCAACAGAAGTCATCAAATACACCTCCTTTGGTTTACTATCTTGCTTTATCTGTTTCTTTTCATTTGCTCTCTTACACTGCTCTTCTGCATGTCTAGCATATTCTATGGTTTCCCTAAGGGGACATGTTTTGTAAGAAATTTGGTGTTGTATCACAAAGTCATTTATTTTTTTAGTTGCTGAGCATATGGTCCAGCATCATCATATGGGTTAGGTCTGGCTACCCCGCTATGGCTGTCAAATACTACCCGCAACCTCCTCATATATTGTTCCACACTTTCATCATCTTTTTGTACACACTCGTTTATCTTAGTCCAGTCTGCGTGCTCTCTGTGTCTGTCAGCTATTCTGCCTATTAGAGCGTCTACTCGTTGGGTCAGTTCTTGTGATCCATATTGCAATGGCTCCCCCCTTGGGTCCAGTGGATTCCAGTCACCTTCACTAAGGATCCAATCGGACCCTAATATCTGCCTCAGACACCGTACAACCTCAACACCATTTAATTTAAAACTTTGCTGCAATCACTGGAACTTAAGTCTGAAAATTCCCATATTGTCATTTGGGTGGGGGACTCCTGCTACAGCTCTCCTCACATCTGCATCTGTCTATGCTCGGTATACTAGCATTGTGGGTGGCAACACATTTCCCCCATCTACAAGCTCTCTCCCCCCCCCCCCCCCCAGGATTGGGAACCTCAATTAAGGGATAAAATGGTGCAGATGTTATTCCCTTACCTCCGTATTGATGATCTGGTGCCCGCCTGTTCTGGCGGGCCGTCCTTCATTAGGTGGTGGTGTTGGAGGAGGTGGATTTGGAGCGGTGGCGGCAAGCAGGTATTTGCGGGCATCATCAAATTCGTCCTCTACATCATCACTATAAGTGACCATATTCCCAGGAGTTGGAGGGGCGGTCAGTCGTGGAAGTCTTTTCTGTGTACACATAAACATATCCTCTTCCGAAGGAGAGAGGTGGTTAACATTACATGTCCCTCCCCCCCGTAGCCTCCGTCATTGTAATACACATTTGCCTTTTTGTTTTCATCTTCAACAATTTTGTATTTTTAGTATAGAAAATGTATTTACTTTTTATTATTTTTATTTTTATTTCCTTAATTAAGTAACGTTGCGTTTACTTTTACTTTCGTATACTTCTTTGTGTATAGTAAAGCTCAATAAAGTTTGAACGTCTCCTATACCTTCCTTGTAATAAGGATTAATATTGCCAAGAAGTAGTGGATACAGGGCACTGATTCCAGAAGAGGTAGTATAGTAGATGCTGTGTATCCAGTGGGTGCGGTGAGCATTGTCATCACTTAAAAGGGGTTATAATAACATGCCTTTGTCTCTCTTTACAGCAACCACACTTTCTCCCTTCTGCTATTTTCCCTCAAGGTTACAGACAGACATATTTTACATAAAAACTAACACACACACACATAGAGCACATCTTCACATAATGCAGATCAGTCACCTCCCTGCCCAAAGGTCAAGCATCGAGTAAAGTTACAAAGACACAGAAACTTTATATATATACACAAATACACATAAGAAAATAATTCTAGAATACAGTGTTCACAATTCCCACACATAAGTGTGTTTTTACCAGACATAAGTTACAGATGCACACCAGAAACCCTTTGCATATTAAACATTTCTGTAGAGATAACCTTGAAAACTGCAGGGTCTAGAAACCACACTCCTGGCAGTGCGATTTATGCCCTTGAGAGCCTATCCATCTATACATATACATATATATACGTATCCAGGTACATGGAAATATACATAGCATTACATATACATACAACAACCAACAGACCTTTTATACATTTTCCAGAAATAATCTGTATATCTCCCACACCTTGGACCATCCGCCTCCTCCACACCCGAGTGTGGAAACCTGGTTCACATAGAGAGAGAGTCGTTCACGCTACCTCTCGCACGCTACACCTCAAACACCACCACATATACTCGGCACATCAAGGACCCATAAAGCCCGTAGCTTCTGATGGGAAGTCTTGTTGTGCAGTTCCCTTTAGTGTAAACCTTGCCACCCAACCTTCAGGGCCGACAGGTAGACCACTCAAAGTCCAACTTCACCATATACCGTGTGGTGCCTTTGTGGACGTATCCCTTACAAGTATAGCTCCCACCCAGGGCTTCATACACACAATCTTACAGAGTATTTTAGTAACAGGTTATGAATACACAGAAACTTCAGACAAAATATTTCAACATTGTATAACCAAGTAAAGAATGAGAAAGATGGAAATTCAAGCAGTTAGATGCCTGTCGTGCTCAACTGCCACAAATTTTGGTTTGTGCGTCTTCCATAAACACAGGCAAGTCACAGGATTAGCCCTTCGGAGACTAGGTGGGTAATGCGTGACCACTCACTACCAAAAGTGGATAGTTTCAGGTAAGAATTTTGAGAACAACACAAAAGAATACATGTATATATATATACGTACACTCACAAGTACACAGAAATATACAGAATGTTTACAGGTATATACAATAACCAATAAATCTGTTATGCGTGTTACACCCCTCACAAACATACATACACCCGGTACCGGTATTTAAATCATACAAAATGGTAACATGCACACACATACATATTTTCTTGCAAGAGCTCATTTGAAAGTCGGACTCATTTACCCCTTTTTCATGGTAAGCTTTCTCAATAACGTTACGTACGGAGAACTTATTTTATAGTCTTTTCCTCAGGATAATGACTCTTTTACCTCTCTGTGGGTAAGTGTCAACCCTTCTACCTATTACTAGGCTAGAAACCTAGTTGTACAACTCTTTTACCTAATATCACTGTTAGGCAAGGACCTGGGACATACACACACATGCAAATGCAGCAGAAATTCATATACTCACTGTCAGTTCGCTGTAAGCTGTGCCTTGTCATCCCTCGGAAAAACACCTTGCCTCTGTGGTCCAACTGATCGTATATATCAGGCCTGAGGTCTTTCTCAAGGTAAGGGAGTCCTCAGTGACTTACCCCCCCCCCCCCCCCCGTGCACGGTAAAAGGAGTTTTGCTCCGTCCGAGGAATGATAACGGAAACAACCACGGCTCGAAGGACCAAAATGATAGGATCAGATTAGTGAGTAATCATGTATTCTGATGTGTGCATCAATTATATCTGAGTACCAAGATATAATGAGAGAAAATAATGCACAGAAGTCAGAGTGCCATCAGAATAATCTCTAACTTTTATTTGGACGGTCTGTTCCTTATATAGTATAGGTCACAGCTTATTAGCATAGTTGGAAATAGGGTTAAATACATATTTGCAAGCAAGTGCTTTTTTATGTTAACCTCAGCAAAACCTTATCTAAAATCCCGGCTTGCTTCAGATACATTGTCTCAGTAGTATCTGAAGCAAAAGACAGGACACAGGAAACAGATGTTTTAAAGAACATTAACGTAAACATTCTACAGATGACGCACTTAAACATTCTAGTGAGATAAGAAACATGCTGACATACTTTTTATAATCATGATATTCTTAGCTAATTAATTTCTAAATGAAGAAATTAAAATACCTAACAGACACACACTCACACAGACTCACACAGAAACACTCATAGACTTACACACACGTACTCACACACACAGAGGCATGCACAGACTGACACAGAACTAGGCACTCACAGACACACCCACTAACACAGACACACACACACAGACGCACACACACTCACAGATACACACTCACTCACACTCATTCACACACTAACAGACACTCACTCACAGACTTACACACACTCACTCACACAGTCACGCAATCACACACACAAAGGCACACACTGACACAGACACAAGCACTCACAGACACACACACTAACACAAACGCATGCACAGCAGCTGCTGACCAGCATTCTTGCCGCAGCTCGTGCCACCCAAGGAGGTTGCGCCCCACATGTCCCTACCTTCCTATGCCTGTGGGCTACCCTTCAAATTAAATAGGTTACCAAGTACTGCCTTAAATTGAGCCTAAACCTATGTAACTTCTTCCTCTGTAGATTATTATTTGCAGTATGTCACTAATAGTTTTCCTTTAATTGTTTGTTAAATTAATCCTACTGGGCACTAAGGTTTAAGTAATCTATCAATCCTACTTTATTTTACCTTTTCAGGTACTTATGTTTTCTTATTACTATAGTCTTAACATTTTATCTTTTAGCTTCTGTATTTATTTGTATGCTTTGTTATCTTTTCTACAGTTTTCTGGCATTTGCTGAAAGTCCTCCTTTCACCAATAACAAATCACATATTCAGTGGTAAGTCCATGTTATTGATGTGTTTTATGTGAAGGAAAAAGTCATGGTATGTCTAACAGACTTCTCTTTTTCCATTTTTTCAGTCTGGTCTTAGCCACAGAAAATGCCCATTTGGAATGTGTCTGTCTGATAATTGATCGGCTCAATAGGGAAGACAGCTCTGCCATCTTTACCCTGGTCACACTGAAAGGAGTAACTTCAAAAAACTTACACACTTAATTGAATACATCAGAAATACAATGGCAGAGGGATGTCATTACATATACACACCTTTTTTGAAAGGTCACAGAGGCTGCAACACCTAAGCGAGAGGCACCACTAACCAAACACTGCCATGAAAACCAAGGAACTCTCCAAACAAGTAAGGGACAATGTTGTTGATAAATACAAGTCAGGGTTAGGTTATAGAAAAATATCCAAATTATTGGTGGACATAATTTCACTAATTATGTGACTTCTGAAGGTAATTGGTTTCACCAGAGCTTTTTATGGGTTTCATTACAAAGGGAGTGAATATATACACACATGCCAATTTTCTGTTTTCTATTTATAAAAATAAATGTGTATATATTTTTCTCATTTCACTTAACTAACTTAGACTATTGTGTTCTGATCTATCAATTAAATTCAGATTACCAAAACATTGAACTTAAGGCTGTAATGTAACAAAATAGGTAAAAAAGTCAAGAGGGTGAATACATTTGCAAGGCACTGTAATATTATATACCTAGTGGAGTCCAGAAGCCTTCTATGTCCCATTAACATTTGTAGAAATATGAATGCAAATGGGAGACTGCTATTCTCTTCTACTGATTTTCTGGATATGCACTAATTAATAAAATAACTTTAATAGTAAAAAATACATGTTTTCACGTTTCATTATGGGGAGATTCCCTTCGCAATTGAGATGGGTTGTGATTGACACTGTTGGGCTGCTATGGACTGCAAACATGCATAACAGCTCTTCCCTTCTTCACAGTATTCACTAACCTATGTTTCCTAGTAACCACACATCCAATCTGAAGCTACCCATATCAGATGATATTAGTAAATATCACTACATCCTGACCTGTTTTTAGATCAGATGAAAACGGATTTGTCTGATCTAGGATGGCCTCTCTCTTAAACAGCTTTTCCTATGCTACCAATTGCCCTAGACTATTTCCAGATTATTTTAAAGGGCCAGTTAATTCAGTACAACTTGGAGCACACCACTGTAAAGTTCTTATAAAACCATGGTGAAATGCTTTTTGAATTTTTACATACTTTTATCACAGAGACATTTTTAAATGAAATCTCTATTTACATGAGGCTCTGACTTCCCCCCAAACAGATCCACAGCAACAGCTCTGTGCAGAGAGCATAAGCAGAAAGAGAGTTAACCCATCCCAAATTCATCTTTGCAGAGAGAGGACTGCTGGAGTCAGCTAAATATGACAATTGGGGACAAACATGTTCTGTTACATTCCTGAAGTTCAGTGAAAAACTATAAATCTTTGTGCTCACGGAGCCTCACCGCTCAGTGTCGACAGATGTTGTTAATCGTGGAATCAGGAGTGTGTTTGTAAATAGACCTAAGATTTTAAATTTTAAGCTGTTATTAGTGTAATAAAAGAAGCCAATAGATCATTTTAACATAGAATCTTGTGTTCAATTTTCTTTTAACAAATTATTTTTATGTTCCAAAACATATGTATTTTTTTTTTTTTTTTTTTTTAATAATAGCCAAAGCTGTAGGATTGAATTTTGGGTAAAAAACAAAAACAAAGTTGGTAAAGTAGTAGAACTAAATACTCACAAGTGGTTAGTTGCTTCAATACTATCTTGTAATATTCACGTGTAAGTTGTGATATTACCTAAAACAGACATTGTAACCTCCACTGTGTCCCTTTGATCTGGGATTGCAAATTAACGTCTCTAGCTGAAAGTCTGTAGATGTTCAATTTTAATAATATGTAGCAGACATTTTTACATTTAAACTGAAAATATTGTTACGAATTAAACCTTAGGAAGATGGTATATATTAAAACATGGCCAATAATATACTGTTCCTTGGAAGATTTTTATCATTCCATGTTGACCCCGAGGCTCTTACAGCCCGAAAGCAATTGCCTCAGGCTCTTACCATACTCTAAGTGGCCATTATGGAATGATATCCTTATTTGTTTAACCCATTTCATTCTGAAATGTTATTATAAATCAATTCTTAATGGTTCCCTATAGAATGAAATTAGTACGAAAGAAAAACGTAGTAAGGATTAAACACATGATTAAAACACAGGGCATCTGTTATTCCATGCACTATTTATTACTAATTTACTGATATTTATCCATTTCCACTTACATTTGATGTAAATTTAAAATAAGTACTTATAAACACATGAAATTATTAATGGCACATACAACTACACTAAAAAAATAACCTAAGCAACCTATACTTTCATAAGTTTGAAAAATAGTAACCAATTATTTATTCACTGTAATATTATCACATAAAAATCACACTTACACATTTCACAGTAGAATAAAATTATATTTAAAAAAAGGCAAACTAAATAAAAATACTTCTTGCTATACAATCCCTTATTATCCCTCATTATGGCAAAACCTAAACGTACAAATTGCATTTTTTCCCCATAGTTTTCATGTTTTGATACCATTTTTCAAACAAGATTTATAAATTCATTACAGATTGTCTTTGTGATGCATTTGGTATGATACTGATAAAAACACATCAACTGAGATTTGTTGACCCTTTCATTGCCAGAGGGTTGGTTGTTTTGCTTTGATATGCTCAGATGTGCCCTCTGCTAGTAAAAGGATTATGACATAATTGAGATACACATGTTCTTGCTGTCTGTCAAATATTGCATTTTTGCAGCCTGGCATAATTTTGTGGTTTGTTGGATTTAGGTGCGTGATCATCCATGCAGGACCAAACATCTAGTGAGATGAATATAATTCAAGGATGCAAGCTAAATATATTTATATCATGCTATAATAAGTAAAAATACCTTTTTTTCATAAAAATTTTCATAGATGTATTGTAAGTCCACAAATGGGAACCAATGATATATATGCATATATACAGATTTTTTTTTTCATATTGTTTTTTAAACTATAAGAATTAAAAGAGTGGGGTGTCACTCAATGGAGTATATTTTTCAAACAGGGCTTAAAGTGTGCTAAGTGAGGTTATAGGACCATTTCAGTGGTCTTATAAAGGGCTCTCTAAGAAATAGTAGGGCAGCAGCGGCGTAGGAACAGAACAAAAAAAAGTCTGGGGGGATAGAGTATATACACAAATATATATATATATATATATATATATATATATATATATATATATATATATATATATATATATACCTTTTTGTAAATATTTTATTATATATTTTCAAGTGACAACACTGAAGAAATGACACTCTGCTACAATGTAAAGTAGTAAGTGTACAGCCTGTATAACAGTGTAAATTTGCTGTCCCCCCCAAAATAGCTCAACACACAGCCATTAATGTCTAAACCGTTGGCAACAAAAGTGAGTACACACCTAAGTGGAAATGTCCAAATTGGGCCCAAAGTGTCAATATTTTGTGTGGCCACCATTATTTTCCAGCACTGCCTTAACACTCATGGGCATGGAGTTCACCAGAGCTTCACATGTTGCCACTGGAGTCCTCTTCCACTCCTCCATGATGACATCCCAGAGCTGGTGGATGTTAGAGACCTTGCACTCCCCCACCTTCCGTTTGAGGATGCCCCACAGATGCTCAATAGGGTTTAGGTCTGGAGACATGCTTGGCCAGTCTATCACCTTTACCTTCAGCTTCTTTAGCAGGGCAGTGGCCGTCTTGGAGGTGTGTTTGGGGTTATTATCATGTTGGAATACAGTAAATGTTTTCAGGACATCATAATCTTTAGATATATAAAGGTATCGCGTGTATCAGTAAAGTCTTTGATTGCTTGGATTACCACAAATGTTCAAAGACCTTTTTATTCCCATTCCTTTTCCCTTTAAAGAACCGAAAATGTTTTCTCTGACTTCCTTCTTTGGCCTCACAGTACACCATGATGAAGGCTATGACTCCTCCTCACTATGCAGTTATGCAGTTTATGATATGTTTAATCCCAGGCTTCTTCTCTCTGATAACCAGCTTTTACCATGCTTACTTTCACCAAGTCCTCCATAAACTTATAGGACCCTATAAAGCTATATGCAGTACTATATTCCTATCTATATTCTCCAAAACTGTCACTGTCTCATGGTTCAGCCTTGCTACCTCTCAGTACAATATTATTATTATTATTATTATTATTATTATTTATTAATTCCTTTATTTGTGACTAATATCGGTCAGCTACAGGGCACACTTTGCTCTTTTTAACAATATGTTTTTGAGAAATAATGAGAAAATGTATTTGATCATTGGTTTATGAGAGTTATATTTATTTTTGATAAACATTTTATATACCTTATATACTCGAGTATAAGCCAAGTTTTTCAGCCCTTTTTTTAAGGTTAAAAAGGGCCCCCTCGGCTTATACTCGAGTCACCCCCCCCCCCCCCCCCATGTCTCTCTAACCCCCCCCGTGTCTCTCTAACCCCACCCCCCATGTCTCTCTAACCCCCCCGTGTCGCTCTACCTCCCTGTGTCTCTCCAACCCCCCGTGTCTCTTTCCCCCCCCTCCTCATCCTCAACCCCCCTCCTCATTCTAAAACCCCTCCTCACTTTTTCCCCTCTAAATACCTCCCCCTCACTTACCTGCTTCTTCTCCGGCCTCTGCTCCTTCCGTCTTGACTTGGCGCGCATGTGACGTCACATGCGCGCCACTTCATTAGCATATACCAAGTGCCACCCAGGATGTGTAGGGAGGTTGAGGATGAGGAGGGAGTTTGAGGAGGGGGTTGAGGATGTGTAGGGAGGTTTAGGTTGAGGAGGGAGGTTGAGGTTATGGAGGGGGGTTGAGGTTGAGGATGGGGGGGTTGAGGAGGGGGTTGAGGATGAGGGGGTTGAGGAGGGAGGTTGAGGATTGAGGTTGAGGATGAGGAGTGGGGTTGAGGAGGGAGGTTGAGAATGAGGAGGGGGGTTGAGGAGGGTGATAAGGGAGGGGGGAAGAGACACAGGGAAGGGAGAGGGGAGAAGAGACACGGGAGAGAGAGGGGGGACACAGAAGGCACAAGAGGGACACAGGGGGCAGCACATTTCCCACCCTCGGCTTATACTCGAGTCACTCATTTTACCCAGTATTTTGTGGTAAAATAGGTGTCTCGGCTTATACTCGGGTCGGCTTATACTCGAGTATATACGGTACATTCGCATATAGTGTCATGTACCCAATGCTCTTTTCATACTTATAAAAAGACACATGATTGTTTTGGGATGGAGAGGATTTGGGTTTTAGCAGGTCAGACAGAGGTTTCAGGTTGGGATTTATATCAGTTTCAGGTTTAAATTATAAATGTTATTTAGAATTTGTCTTTGGTAGTGGCAACACCTACAGAACATGATAATATAATAAAATGAATCTATTGATGTTCCGTTTGTATCCAATATGGCATTGTCTGTATTGATACTTTGCATTTTGTATATGTAACATAGTAACAGAGTAACATACTAATAATAAAAGTCAAAAAAGACTTTTGGTTCACCTAGTTCAAGCTTTGTAGATCTCATCTGATCCTTGTAATATGAAATGTAATTGTTGATTGTTAATTGATCCAGAGGAAGGCAACCAATGCATTGAAGCATTGCCAGTGTTCTCTTAAGGGGAAACCATTCTTACAGACACCAAAGCCTGGCAATTGGATTACTCACTGGATCAAAACTCCTTCTCTAGTTATCCTACATAACCCTTTTTGCATTTTTCATACAAAAATATACCCAGCCCCTTTTAAATATACCCAGCCTCTTGAAGAAATCTTTTCTTTCTTTAAGGTGGAATGTTTTTTTTTGTTCTAACCTCAATAAATAACTTCTTGTGAGCTGAGAACCTCTTGGCACAAAAAGTTCCCTTGAAAAAGCCATATATTGGCCCTAGATGAATTTAAAATAATCATATCCACTCTTAGGTGCATTTGTTAGTAGAAAATCAGTTTAATGAAGTTATTATTTCTTCATTGCTTTATGCCTCCGTTCCCTTATTAATTTTGTTGCCCTTCTCTTTACCATTTCCAGCTCTATCATGTTCTTTTTTTTTAAGTGGGGCCTAAAATTGTACTGCATTTTACTAGAGATTTATATAGTGGCATAATTATATTTCCTTTGTTTCTATATCACTCTTAATAATTGCTAATATTTTATTTGCCTTTGCAGATTCTGCTTGGCATTGAGCACTGTTATGTATGTACTTGTCCACAATTACTCCTAAATCTCTCTCTATCTCTAATACCCCTAGATTTGTTTCAGTAAGATTATATATTGTACTAGCCACTTGCCCGTCAAAAATAACGGGAATAAAATTGTAAGCCTGGCAGTGCTGTTTGCCACACAATGCAAGGCTATGGCCCCTCGGAGCACCTTCGGCACTCATCGTGAGCCTCTCCCCATATGTACTTTACAGGCCTCGCGATGAGTCCCATTTTTGGCAAGCCGCAACTTTCCTGCTTTGCAATGATCACCGTCGGCACTCATTGCAAGCCTCTCCCCCTGTGTACTTTATAGGCCTCACGGTTGAGCACCTTTGGTGCTCATTGCAAGTCTCTCCCCCCTCTCCCCCCGTGTACTAATGCTGTTTGCCACACAATGAGAGGCTCCGTCCCCTCTAAGCACTTTCGTTGCTCATCGAGAGCCTCTTCTTCCGTCTACTTTACAGGCCTTGGCACTCATTGCAGGCATCGTCCAACCCGCAACTTTGGTGCTTTGCAATGATCACCTTCAGCACTCATGGGGAGCCTCTCCCCCGTGTAGTTTAGGGACCTCCCGATGAGTTTTACTTCCTTGGTTTAAGTGTTACTTGCTTGGGTTAAGTGTTACTGGCTTGGGTTAAGGGTTACTGGCTTGCGTTAAGTGTTACGGGCTTTGGGATCTTTTTTAACGCCTTCGGCCTCGTTTTCATCCTGTTAGGTTTTTTTGGCCTCCATTTTTTCTCACTTAGGCGATTTTCGATCGTGAAAAAAAACCAAATATGCCTCAAATTAACTTGCAACCTCCCTCACAGGCTCCCTGGCTCTTCCCCTGTGCCGTGTGAGTGTGTAAGTTAATTTGAGGCATATTTGTTTTTTTTACTGGTCTTTCCAGTTCCGTGGTTCAGCCGTTAAATTTGTAATTTAGTGCAGGTGCAACTGTGGGCCTAGGTTTGCGAGGCCCTCAGTTGCATCTACGTGCATTGGTCCTAAGTCCTACGGGGCTCACCCTTGGCGCTCATTGCAGCCTAAGTCTCACAGTCCTCACGATGAGCGCCGCTTATTGCAGCCCAGCAACTGCAGGCCTCACTTTGCAAGGCCCGCAGTTGCAGCCCTAGTTTTGCGAGGGCCGTGATTATTTTACATTGCATGACCAACATCACAAACATGACCAACATTCGTAAGATCCACAACTATATATGTGATGCTTATTTTTTCTTCCTGAATGCAAAACTTTACATTTATCTACTGAGTTGCTACTTACCTCCTTGTAGAAACTAATTAGATTTGTATGACATGACCTATTCATCATACATTCATGTTGACTTACTATCTTTTGTCAACAATGTAGTATTTTAAACCTTTTAATACAACACTTACAACTTTTACAGCTACGAAATGAAATAATGCAGTACATTATAATCCTGAAGTTCTGTGCATGAGATCTCTTGGAAACAGTGTGTTGAAGTACTTTTATCACACGCTAACATTCTTCCAAGAGATCTTCTACACCAGAACTTATAATATGCTGCTTTATTTTATCTATTTTAAGTGTAGACTTTTTAAATGTAATATCAAAAGGTTAAAACAATACACTATAATCATCCTTCTGCAGCTATACTTGATATTAATGATACATTTGATAGAAAACATATTAGCATGTATAGAAATACATTGAAATAGGAGAAGACAGAATAAAAATAGGAGCAGAGGTTCTCAAAATGTGATCTGCCTACCGCCAGTGGTCCTCATATAGAATTAGTAATATGTTTGAAAATGTATAAAAAGTGTTATGGAGGAGCCCAATATAGCATCCAATATAATAATTAGTAATATGTGTGTAATGCACTCTGCACAGGCGCACGCAGGCGTTACACTTGGTGCTGCGCATGAGCAGTTGCAATAATTCGCAGAGAGAGAGAGAGCTCAGAAAAGGTGGAGGGAGGGGCAGAGAGAGCATATGTGCGCATATAGAGCGATACATAGTGGGCACACAGAGGGCAGAGAGAGGGCACAGAGAAAGAGAGAGAGAAGGCACAGAGAGAGACAAAAAGCACACAGATACATAGATAGATAGAGATAAAGAGAGAGAGAGAGAGTGCACAGAGAGGGCATAGAGAGAGGGGACACAAAGAGACAGGACACAGAGAGAAAGAGGGCACACAGAGAGAGACAGAGGGCACAGAGAGAGGCCACAGAGAGAGATAGAGGGCACAGACATGGGGCACAGAAAGATAGGGCACAGAGAGAGAGGGCACAAAGAGAGCGAGAGGGCACCGACAGGGGGCACTTAAAGATAGGGCACAGAGAGAGAGGGCACAAAGAGAGCAAGAGGGCACAGCGAGAGAGAGACAAAGGGCACACAGAGAGATAGAGAGATGCAGAGGGCACAGAGAGAGAGAGACAGAGGGCACAGAGAGAGAGCACAGAGAGAGACAAAGGCAATGTTGGAGCTAAGAATGGAGGGCCCTGCTGCAAAATAAATGTTGTCCCCCACAAGAGGGGGTTGGAAAAGTTTATTTGTGAGTTCCCTGGAACCAATTCACTCAGTACCCTTCCATAAGACCCTTTTCTATGACAGCACCCCTTCCCAAGAACCTTTCCCGTTTCTGCTCCCCCAAGACTGCATTTCCCTGCACTGGGCCCCTCAGTGGAGGAGCCTAGTGCACTGCACCACCTGCACCACTGGTAGCTCCACCCCTGGACAAAGAGCACACAGAGAGCACAGAGAGAGAGGGCACAGAAAGAAAGAGGGCACAGAGAGAGAGAGAAAGATAGAGCACAGATAGAGACAGAGGGTGCAGAGAGAACGACAGAGGGAGCAGAGAGCAAGACAGAGGGTGTACAGACAGAGAGAGAGTGCACAGACAGAGACGGGGCACAGAGAGAGGGCACAGAAAGAGAGAAAGATGGCACAGAGAGAGAGAGAGGGGCCACAGAGAGAGAGAGAGAGAGAGAGAGAGACTGAAAGAGCACAAATAGAGACAGAGGATGCAGAGAGAAAGAGAGAGGGAGCACAGAGCAAGACAGAGGGAGACTGCATAGACAGAGAGAGGACACAGAGAGAGAGCATACAGAGAGAGACAGATGATGCACAGAGAAAAGACAAAGGGTACACAGAGAGAGACATAGGGCGCATGCAGAGAGACAGCACAGAGAGAGCCAGAACAGACAATTGAAGATACCATATGATACCGTCATTTAGGACGGGCAAGTTACTAGTTTTATTATCATGTATGTGTGTACATGCTATATTCTGGAACAGCACAATGAATAGCAATTAAACATACAATAACATCATTCAATGGTTTGTGAAGATCCTCAGCAGCATTGAAGTGGTTCACATTACTCACAGAAATGTTCAAGTAGTCCTTGGAATAAAAGTGTTTGAGAACCAGAGCATTACATTATTCTTATGATCACATGTAAATTTGTGCTAGACTGAAATGTTTTGGACACTTATTCGCAACGTTTGAGGATTAAATGGACTTTTAGTACAGTGATCTATATTAATACTATTTTTCTTAATGTTGACCATAGATACGTTTAGCTTTTGTGGATCTCTCTGTGTCCTTATGCGTAACTAATACATTACACTATGCAATATCGCAAACATTATTAATGGATGAATACAATTATTTATCCTTAAGTTTCGGCATGCTTGTACAGTTTCTGTGTCACTCTTTGTATTTCCAGTTTTTAATCTCTCTTCATCAGATGGTCTGCCCTCTAGTGGTGAGCTCATTGGGGGCATCTTGCAGTAATTCACTTCCATTATTCTTTTGGTATGTTAGGGTCGTATTACTATGTTGATTCTTTGCTTTTTACTGGTTTCAGTTGTGTTTTTTACACAACATATTGGCCATTCTGGAAAGTAAAGTTTTGCCAAATGTTTCTTAAAGATATGTTGCTATTGATAACCCATTCCTTTTTTGGGGTGTGTTACATATTGGTTTTAAATGGATGTTATCTACAAAAAAAGAATTTAAAGAACCAATACTTGATTGGAAACAAACTTCTATGTAGGTTAAATATTTTTTTTCAAAATCTGATTGTGTCTAGGGTTTTGACACTGGATAGATAAACTGCTTCTTGGTCTAGATACTAATGGGCATTGGTGTACACGTATCTGTCTGTGATCCAAGCTCATCTTGATATTATTTATTAGTTTATATGTTTGATTAGTCCCAAAAAACAAGGAAACTGTATATGCTTAACTAGCTAGGTCATTTGGTTTCATTTGTATAGATGGCCTTAAAATTGTATGTCTACTTGTGTGTATGGATAAATAGAGAGGAAGACGTGTACGTTTTTATTGACGTATCTGTCTCATGTGGCATATAACTAACCCTTAGATTTAATACACTCTACAATGGCTTTGAGGAGCAGGTCTTTGAAGTTTAATGAGGTTTAGGTTGATAAATTCTATAGGACCAATAATTATAATGATGGGTTGTACTTAAAAATAAAAACATATCAATATATATAGTGAGAAAGAATATCGTTACCACATTAGAAATATGTATATATCATCAAATTCTAAATCGCACTTTTTTATAAACATAAAAGCCTAATATTTCCTTGTAAAGGTCATTAAATATTTTCATTTATTCAGGATGGAAACACTACTTTCCAAAATATGTAATAACTGTGTATTCTTATTCCCAGGTGAAGGAGTGGGGTACATGGAGAATATTTTAATTCTGGAGCAAATAATGATAGGGGCAATGTATTTTAGCTAACAGCTAGTCATTGGTGGTAATGTAGAGCTTACAGAGCTGCAGGGAATTTCCAAGCAAAGCAATTAGATTCTTCAGGATGTGCATTATTGAGCAATTGCTGCACACTTCTGGGGCCTTGTGAAGCACAAGGCTGAAGGCCAGCATCTAATTCCCAGCAAGTGCTCTAAAGGCCTAATAATTTACACTCTTGTGGCTGAAATAGTGGAAAAATACATCTGCCTCCGAAATGACAGACAAAACATGATTATATGAAGAACATTAAAATAAAAGCTAACTTTGACTTAGCCTCTCTACAGCAGGAGTAATTGGATGCTGCGGAAGATGTTATTTCTATTTCACTCTGATAGGCCGGGTCATTACAAACTACATTTCACCATTCATTAATCGGCTTGAAACTCTTGAAGTTATGATGTTGCTTGCATTCCTCATTTATGCATAATAAAACCTTGGAAACTAATTTGCTTAGTGCCTGGGCTTCCCCGTTAACAGTAAGAAGAGCAAATTTTTCTTTAGAAAGCATTATTATAAAAACATACTCTCTATGGGCACTGTCAGGCCTAATCAATCCTGAAAAACATTGATATCATAAATAAACAAACATACCCTGGGTAACCTCTGAGACTGTTGAGAAATAAAACTTAGCAAGTCATAAATGATTAGACAAACTTACTGCAATATATTGCCATATCCCGGTTGTTTGAAACAGAGAGCTACCAATGTTGTTGCTGATATATTGTATTAAAAATGATTTGCCAAGATCAGCTGTAGCTGCTCTAAACAAACATCAAAAAGGCAGAGAAAGAAGACACAAAGGAATTCTGGAATTTCAATAAATGTGTTTATAAATCCAAATAAGACGGCATCTGCAATTAAAATGGGTTAAATGAATCTCACTTGGTCTGTCTCCACGTTCCTCCCATACAACATTATTTATCTGGGGGCCATGAGATAGGTGTTCCTTTCATCTGGTAGCTTAGCTAATTAATTATTAATTTATTAATTAACCATGTTTGAAAAAACATCTAATAATGTTGACAATCCCAATGACAAGTGGGGTCATGGTCACACAAGTTTAGAGCACAAGGGTAAGGGTAGAATAATTAATTAGCTACTAGATGAAAATAAGATGTATTTCATGGCTCCCAGACAAACAGCCTTAGTAAATTGCGATACGGCCAATTGAATAGGGCTCTATATAAGCACAGGGCATATTTTTTTACAGAAGTTTTTAGTTAGTGAACTTCTATCCAAAAGCAAGGTCACTAACTAAAAACTTCTGTAAAAAAATATGTTGTGTGCTTAAATAGAGCCCTATTCAATTGGCCAAATGGCAATTTAATAGGGCTGAAAATATGTAAGACACGTATATAAACTGCTGGTGTAAACATATATCAAAAAGTCACAAAAAAGAGAACCAGGGGATTCTTGGATTTCACAGATGGGCTCACTGACCAAATGATTTTTTTTTTAAGAAAAATTTTACCTAAATAATTATTTATACTTATAGCCTTTTCTAGAGTTGCTCAGCATGAACATTTATGACATTATAAACCTGATTAGTATTGGGGAGTAGTCTTGATTTCAGGAACTGAATGATTCTTATACCATTCATATACCATTTATGGACACTTCAAGAACTAAATACTGTAGCTGACTGGCTTACTGATTAGCATAAAGTGCCACTAATTAACATACTGTTTCACTAATTAGTGAACTGTTTAAATAGAAGAACAGGCTAAGATATGAAAAACATATCTGCCTTTTTTTAAATAACTAGAACAATATATATCAAAATGGGACAATTTAGGGTCGTTACAGACAAGTTATGTATCAGGGTCTCCAATAAATCTTTTTCTATCCGATATGTCTCCTGATATTTCTTCAGTAGCTTTATGTACCTGGCAGTATAATGTTATGTCAGTACAGCTCTTGCATTGCTCATGCAGTGGCATGGTTAGATAAACCCTGAAAGAGTGGGGGAAGCAAGGAAGACACATTAAAGAGAGACACAGTAAGGGGATGTCTTTGGAAGTTGAGTATGAGTGACCATTATTGAGAGTGAGCCTCAATAATAGGGGTATGTAAGAGGCTCTGTACTATGGAAGAGGGACATAATTTACTAATTCATAGAAAAGAAAGTTTCTACAAGAGAACCCTTAGCAAGTCTGTGAAGAGGACCTAAGAAGAACTATTCCATCCTCAGCAGTCTCCTCAAATGGACATTCATCTTGTTGTACTGATTTCCCTTAAGTAAAATGCTCCTGTGTGTCCACCGTAAAGGAAATGAATAACGAAGCCTCTTTGTATCAAATGTGTTGTTGTTTTTTAGTTGTTCAGTCGTGTCTGACTCTCCATGACCCTGTGAACTGCAGCACACCAGACCTCTCTGCTATGACCTGCCCATCTTGAAAGATCCCACATGGTATAGTTCACAGCTTCATATTTGTGCACAAGCACCTTTACAATGACAAGGCGATACAGAAGGGGTTCTACCATATTGGGGTACAGTAATCCCGTGCCGATTTAGCTCATATAATTTAAAGCTTTAGTGACTAATTGATCATGTTCACGGCCGCACATGCAACGTGCGCATGAATGGTTTACGGGTTTCAATTTAATAGCTCTGTAAGCTATTATGTGCCAATGCCGCTACAGACTTCGAATTTAATGGGGCTGATAGAGAGAAAGAATGGGTGATATGTTATATTATTTAAATACCTACAGTATTGTCACCTATAAAAATCAAGTAATTGAGGACAATGAGAGTTTGCAACTTGCAAAAATTCAAATTTGTCCAACAATATTGACTTAAACCGCAAAAATTATTTACTGGAGTTAAATAATATAATATCACATTAGTAAGTATAGCAAGTTGCCTTAAAATACAAAAAAATTTAATGACTGTATGAGTAGTTCTAGTATTTGGAGCATTTATAATTTATTGAATCCAAATATGATGATTTAACAAATTCACACATTACTTCTAAGAATCTGAAAATGTAATAATTATACATGTACTCACGACAGTTGCACTAACATAAGCATTTTCACTAAAAAAGCCAGATTTGGAAATTTCCATCTGCTGTCATATAGTATTAACAGTCCATGTACCCAATGCATACAAATATATAAAAGCCTTCCATTAAGTGACTAGTCCAACTTTAGGCAGCATAAATTTTACCTAACAACCCTTGTCTATCTTTTGTCACAAGTGATTCCCTGCCTTTTCAATCAAATCTGCCATTCTGCAAGTGCATGTCTGCTCATGATGATTATAATGACTCTCCTCTAATAAACTGGCATGTGATGTATACATAATAGATTCAGATAAAAGAACGGTCCAGACATCATGTCTCCATAACTCATTGATCCTTTACATAAGCCTGTCATGTATCTTTGCAAATTTCTCTGTAGGGAAGTGCAAGTATTTTTTTCTTAGATATAATGTATGCAGGAGAGTAACCATAAGAAAGTAAAGATGCTCACACACCATCATATTACATCCTTAAATAGATAGAGGTAAACATTCCTCCACCAACAGCCAAAAGACTTCCCTTCTCTTCAGTGCCTAACAGCTGTCAAAGAACAAAGAAAGAATGAATTGGTTATAATAATAACACAGAAAGATCAAACAAACAAAAAATGCATGTCATCAAGTGATAAAAGCTATCTAAATCATATTCTAGTCATTTTATATATGTTGGCTGACTGAACAAGCAGAAATATTTCTGTGAGTGTAATTCTAGTTTCTTTAACTAAGCAGTATGGACAGCTACTGAATAAATTCAATAACAACCATGTCAATCAATGTGTCAGTAAATATTACGTTATTAAGTTGTTGGTTTTTATTCAGTGTAATATATATAAGATTTCCTGAAGGGTTTTTTTTCTTGATGGAATTATCAAAAATATGTTATAATAGAAGGATAAGTGAACTAAATAATGAAAAATGATTTAGGTGATCCAATGTCACCCTAAAGTTGCCAGGTACAAATGCTTCCTCTGACCATGCCACTTGCTCTTTTACAAGTAACAATATAATGTTGCCTGTTCTCAGGTAGACACAAGGGTTCATAAACCAAATATATTGCTGAACATGATCAATGACTAAGATAGGATGGGATGGAGTCTCAATATAAAGGAGACTTGGCAGCAGTTTTTAAAGTCTCAAAATGATTACCGGTACCTCAAAAACCGGAGGAAGCCTTATTAGGTCTCCCTATCACCGGCCTTACTAAAGAGGCTCAACTTCTCTGAAACCACATTTTTTTAGCAGTCAGGAACACTATTCTAAAAAATGGAAGATATCCATCCCTGTGTTTGGGGAGGTACTGAACAAATGTAAACACATACACTCAATGAGCCAAACTAGATGACAACTATAAAAAGTGGGCCTCCTGTTGGGACGTTTGGGAACTACGAATTGGATGGTAGCATAAAAAAAGTGGTAATACATATACATATAACACCAAGCTTTACCCCCCTCTCATCCACCCTCATTTCCTCTACTTCTCTTTTCTATATATCTTTTTTTTTTTTTTTTTTATTTCTACTGGCATAATATGACAAATATAATTGTAACGTATGCAACAACACTAAAAAAATTGGGAAAAGTAGATACAAGTTGTTTCCGGTGTCATTTGAATACTATATATATTGTTCTTGTACTGTATATCTTACCCTGTCATAACTTTTATTTCTATTAATAAAAAAAAAAAAATATATATATATATATATATATATATATAAATACATATATATATATATATATATATATATATATATATATATATATATATTAGTAAACCAGTTATTCTGTTGTATATGTTTTACTAATTTTGTGAAAAAAGAAGTATCTGAAAATAGTTGCTATAGCAGGTCTAGGTAGTTTTTAGATGTGTGGTGTCATGGTCATTATTTATTTACTGCATTTTAAGGTATCAATTGCCATGAACACCTTTAAGTGGTGGGCAATAGGCAGTCTGGGAGCCTCATGTGTTCACTAGAATGGGAAAGCATGTCCCTCTTCAGAAATGCAAAGTCCATTTTCTCTTCTAGCACAACACTCTCTCATGCACCCTACAACACATATTCTCATTATAGATATATCTATTACCAATTAGTCCATCTCTACCTCTCTCCTACAGTGAATATAGCATTTATGCTACTCATAACCCAAAAAACTAAAAACCACTGTGCCGGCCATTCCGGTGAAATAGGTTGTTTGTCATTGGTTTAGATTGCATTTTATGATATGTAATTACCGGTAAGTAATGATTTGGTTTTAAATGTTTTTATAGGCTTAATCTTCACTACCCCTTATAAATATCTCATCAGTATTATTATATGCTCCTTCTGCATTCTCCTTACTCTTTTCTTCAATACCACCATTTCATCTTCCCTTGTCCCCCCAACAAAATTACCTTATTGCTGTCACTAGATCCTCAATTAACAGCTATGACTCCTCAGCCCGATCACTCTAAATTCTTGGGTGATGCTTCCGGCATATGTTGATGCTCTTTGAGTTATAGCATTCTATTGCTTGTCAAGAATGGCCCAGAAGTGGTCTGAAACATTTGACAAAGGACCCAGAAGGGGTTCAAAAGATAAAAAAAAAAACATTTTTGAGAAAGTCCCTAGAGTGCAATCCATTGTTTGATATTGCTTGCGATGCTTGCCTGCGATACTCAATTATAATCACAGAGAAAATCTATATTTAAAAATAAATAAAATTATTGTTTACTTTTGTTTAGGATTTCTTGAGCACTGCCCCATTTGCCAAAATGGATAGGCCACCCTTGTAGAAGTTGAATAGTATGTCTACCCATTTGTATACTAATTCCCCCACTCCAACCTCTGAAGCATCCACCTCAATGACAAAATCATATGATAACATAGGCATCTGACCTCCCCCCTCCCAATCAGCATGCAGCATCAGGGGAGCAATATTAACCCACTATTTATCTGCTGTTGCTTGCTCAGCCAATCTCCTTGCAGCTTCCTGCCATCAGCAATACATAGCACATATCAGTGATACACTACATATCCCAGGCTGCTTTACAGCACAAACAGGAACCCAGAGTTAATTCAAAAGTTTCAGCTAACTTGATTGGCCAAAACAAATCATTTTTAATTTGATGCTAATTTAGCCTGGGTTTGGAGGGAGTTAACCCTAATATTCAACTGTCAGAAATGACAAGAGATTTTGATGACTTGTAAGTGTTTAAATGTTTACTTTGGGATTCTTTCATGCAAAAAAATGTTTGCATACACTCCTAATTCTCCTCTATCTGATGCATTCATAATCTAGCAAATGTACATATCCCTTTAATGAGGATTTCCTCAGAAAGACTGTACTAGACAAAATGTTTAGTTATTTTTATGTAAGTATATTGACTTATTTTGAGCAATAAATGTATTTATTATAATACACTGCTATTCTCTTGTTACTTGATGTTTAGATAAAATAGTTGATTAAAATGTGCATGAACATCAGTGGGTTACTTTGAGAATCATTGCATATTCAATACTCACTGATATTTTGCTATTTTTTAAGCAATATCCAATATAAGAATTATAAAATGTACTTATGTATCCAAAAAGATGGTTAGATTTCACATTTATTAGATTCACATCAGGCAAATAAGTACACATTTATGTAATACAACAGAATAAGATTATTGGAAGCAGTTTTTCCTAAGACATTATAATCAATTAATAGCATTCATTCAGCTAAAAGTACAGAACATAAACAGTACTGCTGAATAAAAGTACATATTAGAATAAACTGCGCAGGAATTAGAGTAAAACATTTCACGCAAAGTGACGTAATAAACTAATAAAGAAAGAACCAGGAGAGGAAGGTAATCAGATTACATAGGAAAGAAGAAACGGAATCATCATCCAAACGTAAAATTGAATGTTAAAAAAGGGCTATATGCAAGTTGTAAAGCTGTTTATAAAAGGAAAAATATCATCTCCTGTGAAGGTTTTTTATTATTTATATAACTACTAGCTACTTGCCCGTCAAAAATGACGGGAATACAATTGTAAGGCTGGCAATGCTGTTTGCCACCCAATGTGAGCACCTTCGGCTTTCATCGCGAGCCCTGTTTCTCCCACTGTCTACTTCCTCCCTTGTGTCTCATTTCCCCGCTCTCCCTCCATGGTGTCTCCTTTCCCTCCTGTCCCTCCCCCGTGTCTCTTCCCCGCCTCCCCTGTGTCTTTCCCCTGTCTCCCTCCCCTGTGTCTCCTCCCCCTCCCTGTGTCTCTCTCCCCCTCCCTGTGTCTCTTTCCCCCCTCTCCCTCCCCCGTCACTCCCCCCTCTCCTGTGTCTCTTCCCCCCTCTCCTGTGTCTTTCCCCCCTCTCCCTCCCCTGTATCTCTTCCTCACTCTCCTGTGTCTCTTTCCCCCTCTCCCTCCCCTGTGTCACTTCCCCCCCCTCCCTGTGTCTCTTTCCCCCTCTCCCCTGTGTCTCTTTCCCCCCTCCCTCCCCTTTGTCTCTTTTTACCCCCCTCCTTTCCCAGTGTCTCTCCTCCCCCACTCTCCCTTCCCCTGTGGCTCTCTCCCTCTCCCTCGCCCGTGTCTCCTTCCCCCTCCCTCCCCTGTGTCTCTTTTCAGCCCTCTCCCTCCCATATCTCTCTTCCCCCCTTTCCCCCCTGTGTCTCTTCCCCCCTCCCGCTGTGTCTCTTTCCCCCCTCCCTCCCCTATGCCCCTGTGTCTCTTTCCCCCCTCTCCCGCTCCCCCTGTGTCTCTTTCCACCCATTCCCCCCCTGTGACTCTTTCCCCCTGTCCCCCCTGTGTCTTTCCCAACTGTGTCTCTTTCTCCCCTCTCCCCTGTGTCTCTTCCCCCCATTTCCCCCCGTGTCTCATTCCCCCCTCTCCCCCATGTATCTTAACCCCCCTCTCCCCCCATTTCCTACCCTATCCTCCTCCTCCCTCCTTCCTATCCTCCTCCCTTCTTCCCCTTTAGCCTCCTCTCCCCTTCCCCTCTCTTTCCCCTTCATGTGATGACCCTGCCCACCCGTGTCTCTTCCCCCCCAGGGTCTCTCCCCCCCCTCCCGTGTCTTTTAACCCCTCTCCTCCTTCCCCCCTATTTCCACCTTATCCTCCTCCTCCCTCCTTCCCTTTTCCCTCTATTACTTTCATGCGATGACCTCCTCCTGCTGCTTCTCTCCCCAGCAACGCGGCTTGTGGCTTAGTCCGAACCGGCATATGCTAATGACGTGACGCGCATGTGATCATTGCATGATAGTAAGAGAGGGGAAAAGGGAGGAGGAGGCTAAGGGGGAAGGAGGGAGGAGGAATATGAGGGAGGAAGAGGATGAGGGAAAGGAATTAGGATAAGACGGAAGGAGACACAGTGTGCCTCGTGATGAGCGCCTATGGCGCTCATTACAGGCCAGGTACTGGGGGTGTTGAGAGCCCTGGGGGCCTCACAATGAGCGCCTTCTGCGCTCATTGCAGCCCCCAACGGTGTCAGGTATTGGTAACATAGATACATAGATTTGATGGCAGATAAGAACCAAAAAGATCCATATAGTATGACCATTATATCTACTTAAAAAGGTTAGCTTAAAGGTATATGTAACTGAGCCGGGTTATTAATGCATCTGATAGAGCAGAATTTATAGTTTCTGAAAAAAAATGTGCATGAAAAAATTCCAAAGTAAACCATTAGCTTGAAGTTTGCTGATTTTCTTGCTTTTGCAAACAGTTTTCTCTGTTGACACCCCCTGAAATTCCCAGGGATAATTAGCATAACTTATACAATGTTTCTTTTTGTCCTGGGGATTTTGCAGACATGCTCAGTTAGCACCTGAAGTCTTCCCTACTGTGGGAAGTCACATGATGTCAGACACTTTCCTTTCCTTTACATTTCTGTGCCTTCATTCACTGATTGTTTTACATGCCAGGTGATACTTCCCCCAGCCCCAGTAAATTACCCCGCAGCCCCAGATAATTGCCCCGTGACCTTCCCAGCCCTAGTGAATTGCCTCCAGCCTCACAGAATTGCCCTCCAGCCCCAGACAATTGCTCCATGACTTCCCCCATCCCCAATTTTTTGCCCCCAAGCCCTAGAGAATTGACCTCCAGCCTCAGAGAAGTGCCCCATGACCTCCCCTAACCCCAGTGATTTGCTCCACAGGCCCAGAGAATTGCCCTGTGACCTCCCCAACCCCAGTGAATTGCCCCCTAGCCCCAGAGAATTGCCCTGTGACCTCCCCCAACATCAGTGAATTGTCCTCCGCCCCAGAGAATTGCCCCTTCACCTCCCCCAGTTCCAGTGAATTGCCCCACAGCCCCAGAGAATTGCCCCCAGCCCCAGAGAATTGCCCATGACCTGCCCCAGCCCCAGAGAATTGCCCCATCACCGCCCCCCCAGCCCCAGAGAATTGCACCCCAGCCCTGGAGAATTCCCCTGTGACCTCTCCCACTCTCAGATAATTGCCCCATGACCTCCCACAGCCCCAGTAAATTGCCCCTCAACCCCAGAGAATTGCCCCTTCACCTCCCCCAGCCCCATTGAACTGCCCCTCAGCCCCAGAGAATTGCCCCCCAGCCCCAGAGAATTGCCCTGTGACCTTGCCAACCCCAGTTTTTTGCCCCCAGTCCCAGAGAATTGCTTCCAGCCCCAGAGAATTGACCTGTGACCTCCCCCAACCCCAGATAATTGACCCCCAGCCCCAGAGATTTGCCCCATGACCTCCCCTAGCCGCAGATAATTGCCCCCCAGCCCCAGTGAATTGCCCTCCAGCCCCAGAGAATTGCCCACAAAGCCCTAGAGAATTGCCCCGTGACCTCCGCCAGCCCCAGAGAATTGCCTCCCAGCCCCAGTGAATTGTCTTCCAGCCCCAAAGAATTACCCCGTGACCTCCCCCAGCCCCAGTGAATTGTCTCCCAGCCCCAAAGAATTTCCCTGTGACCTCCCCCAACCCCAGTGAATTGCCCCCAGTCCCAGAGAATTGCCCCATGACCTTCCCCTGCCCCAGTGAATTGCCCCATCACCTTCCCCAGCCCCAGTGAATTACCCTCCAGCCCTAATGAATTGCCCCGTGACCTCCCCCACACGCAGACAGAATCACTCTCACACAGACACACACATTCTCACTAACACAGACATACACACTCACTCAGACATACACACTCACCGACACACACACTCACTCACTCACAGACACTCACACAGACATACTCACTCACATAGACACTTACACACTCACTCACACAGACATACACACTCACTCACAAAGACACACACACTCACTCACAGACATACACACACACACTCACACAGACATAATCACTCACACAGACACTCACTCACACACTTACTCACGTACACACTCATTCACACAGACATACACACTCACTCAGACAGACACACACACTCACTCACAGACACAAACACACTCACTCAGACATACACACTTACTCACTCACTGACACACACACTCACAGACACTCACACAGACATACTCACTCACACAGACACTAACTCACACACTCACTCACACAGACACACACACTCACTCACAGACATGCACACTCACTGACACGCACACACACTCACAGACACTCACACATACATACTCACTCACTCACACAGACATATACACTCACTCACACAGACACACTCACTCACAGACATACACACTCACTGACACACACATTCACTCACAGACACTCACACAGACATACTCACTCACTCACTCACACAGACACTCACTCACACACTCACTCACAAAGACATACACACTCACACACCCTCACCCACAGACATACACACTCACATATACACACACTGAATCACAGACACTCACACAAACATAGACACTAACTCACACACTCACTCACATAGACACTCACTCACATACTCACTCACACACACAGACATACACACTCACACACAAAGACACACACACTCACTCACAGACACTCATACAGACATACTCAATCACTTACACAGACACTCACTCACACACTCACTCACACTCATTCCCAGAGACATACACACTCACTCACTCACACAGACACACACACTCACTCACAGACATACACACTCACTCACAGACACAAACACACTCATTCAGACATACACACTCACTCACTCACTGACACATACACTCACAGACATTCACACAGACATACACACTCACTTACACAGACACTCACTCACTTACACAGACACAGACATACTCACTCACACACTCACTCAAACACTCACTCACACAGACATATACACTCACTCACACAGACACACTCACTCACAGACATACCCACTCACTGACACACACACTCACTCACAGACACTCACACAAACACACTCACTCATACATACACATGCATTGACACACTCACAGACACTCACACAGACATACTCACTCACACAGACATACGCACTCACTCACAGACACACACTTACTCACAGACATACACACTCACTCACTCACACACTTACTCACAGACATACACACTCACAGACACACACACTCACTCACAGACACTCACACAAGCATACTCAGTCACTCACTCACACAGAAACTCACTCACACACTTACTCAAGCACTTATTCACACATACATACACACTCACTCACTCACTGACACACACACTCACAGACATTCACACAGACATACTCACTCACTCACACAGACACTCACTCACTTACACAGACACACACACTCACTCACAGACATACACACTCACTGACACACACACACACTCACAGACACTCACACAGACATACTCACTCTACCACTCACTCAAACACTCACTCACTCAGACACACTCACTCACAGACATACCCACTCACTGACACACACACTCACTCACAGACACTCACACAAACACACTCACTCAGACATACACATGCATTGACACACTCACAGACACTCACACAGACATACTCACTCACACAGACATACACACTCACTCACACACTTACTCACAGACATACACACTCACAGACACACACACTCACTCACAGACATACACACTCACAGACACACACACTCACTCACAGACACTCACACAAGCATACTCAGTCACTCACTCACACAGAAACTCACTCACACACTTACTCAAGCACTTATTCACACAGACATACACACTCACACAGACACACATACTCACTCACAGACATACACACTCACTCACAGACACAAACACACTCACTCAGACATACACACTTGTTGACACACACACACTCACAAAGACATACTCACTCACACAGACACTCACTCACACACTCACTCACACAGACACTCACTCACACACTCACTCACACACTTACTCACTCCCACACTCATTCACACAGACACAAACACACTCACTCAGACATACACACTCACTGACACACACACTCACACATACATACTCACTCACTCCCACAGACACCCACTCACACACTCACTCACACACTCACTCACACAGATACTCACTCACACACTCACACAGACACACACTCACTCACAAACATACACAATCACTGACACACACACTCAATCACAGACACTCACACATACATACTTACTCACTCACACAGATACTCACTCCCACACTCACTGCCACAGACATACACACTCACTCACAGACACAAACACACTCACTCAGACACACACACTCATTGACACACACACACTCACAGACACTCACACAGACATACTCACTCACGCAGACATACAATGGATATAAAAAGTCTACACACCCCTGTTAAAATGTCAGGCTTCTGTGCTGTAAAAAAATGAGACAAAGATAAATAATTTAAGATTTTTTTCCACCTTTAATGTGACCTATAAACTGTACAACTCAATTGAAAAACAAACTGAAATCTTTTAGGTGGAGCGAAGAAAAATACAAAAGAAAAATAATGTGGTTGCATAAATCTGCACACCCTCTTATAACTGGGGATGTAGCTGTGTTCAGAATTAAGCAATCACATTCCAAATCGTGTTAAATAGGAGTCAGCATACACCTGCCATCATTTAAAGTGCCTCTGATTAACCCCAAATAAAGTTCAGCAGCTTTAGTTGGTCTTTCCTGTAATTTTCTTAGTCGCATCCCACAGCAAAAGCCATGGTCCACAGAGAGCTTCCAAAGCATCAGAGGGATCTCATTGTTAAAAGGTATCAGTCAGGAGAGGGGTACAAAAGAATTTCCAAGGCATTAGATATACCATGGAACACAGTGAAGACAGTCATCATCAAGTGCAGAAAATATGGCACAACAGTGACATTACCAAGAACTGGAGCTCCCTCCAAAATTGATGAAAAGACGAGAAGAAAACTGGTCTGGGAGGCTACCAAGAGGCCTACAGCAACATTAAAGGAGCTGCAGGAATACCTGGCAATTACTGGCTGTGTGGTACATGTGACAACAATCTCCCGTATTCTTCATATGTCTGGGCTATGGGGTAGAGTGGCAAGACGAAAGCCTTTTCTTACAAAGAAAAACATCCAAGCCAGGCTACATTTTGCAAAAACACATCTGAAGTCTCCCAAAAGCATGTGGGAAAAGGTGTTATGGTCTGATGAAACCAAGGTTGAACTTTTTGGCCATAATTCCAAAAGATATGTTTGGCGCAAAAACAACACTGCACATTACCAAAAGAACACCATACCCACAGTGAAGCATGGTGGTGGCAGCATCATGCTTTGGGGCTGTTTTTCTTCAGCTGGAACTGGGGCCTTAGTTAAGATAGAGGGAATTATGAACAGTTATTATTATTATTATTATCTTTTATTTGTATCGCGCCAACATATTCCGTAGCGCTGTACAGGGGATAAGAACAGGGGAAATACACGTTTAACAAATTCAAAGTTGAAGGGCCCTGTTTTGAGCTTAGAATCTTAGCAGAAAGTGCTTTATCCCAAAGCACCCTACAAGACTGGAAACTCGCTACTTACAATCTAAAGAGAATTAAAGGGCAGAGAACTGGGGAAGAGTAACAAATAGGAATAGCAAGGGTCAGGAAGGAGGTGAAAGATAGGTATTATTTTACAGGAAGAGGGGAGGGATCTGAGGTGAAAGACTAGTATGTTGGCTGACCCCTAGTGTTGAGATGATATATCTGCAAGTAGGAAGTCAGGTGATTTCCATGGCTCTATAAATTTAATCTGAGTTGGGGTAGGTGGGGGAGGGAGGGAGTCCAATATTCTGAGATTCTCACAGATGTAGTAGGCCTTAAAACCAGAGTGAATTTGCACTGCTGAGGTGTTCTGAATGCAATTCTGAGATTCTCACAGATGTAGTAGGCCTTAAAACCAGAGTGAATTTGCACTGCTGAGGTGTTCTGAATGCAATTCTGAGATTCTCACAGATGTAGTAGGCCTTAAGACCAGAGTTAATTTGCACTGCTGAGGTGTTCTGAATGCAATTCTGAGATTCTCACAGATGTAGTAGGCCTTAAAACCAGAGTGAATTTGCACTGCTGAGGTTTCTGAATGCAATTCTGAGATTCTCACAGATGTAGTAGGCCTTAAAACCAGAGTGAATTTGCACTGCTGAGGTGTTCTGAATGCAATTCTGAGATTCTCACAGATGTAGTAGGCCTTAAAACCAGAGTGAATTTGCACTGCTGAGGTGTTCTGAATGCAATTCTGAGATTCTCACAGATGTAGTAGGCCTTAAAACCAGAGTGAATTTGCACTGCTGAGGTGTTCTGAATGCAATTCTGAGATTCTCACAGATGTAGTAGGCCTTAAAACCAGAGTGAATTTGCACTGCTGAGGTGTTCTGAATGCAATTCTGAGATTCTCACAGATGTAGTAGGCCTTAAAACCAGAGTGAATTTGCACTGCTGAGGTGTTCTGAATGCAATTCTGAGATTCTCACAGATGTAGTAGGCCTTAAAACCAGAGTGAATTTGCACTGCTGAAGTGTTCTGAATGCAATTCTGAGATTCTCACAGATGTAGTAGGCCTTAAAACCAGAGTGAGTTTGCACTGAAAGAAAGAGAGAGAATGGATTGTGGTCAGACAGTACAGGAAGACAGTTCCAAATACCAGTCAATATTGGCACAAAACCTTCAGGCTTCTGCTAGACAACGACCCAAAGTATACATCCAGATCAACAAAGGAATGGCTTCACCAGAAGAAGATTAATGTTTTGGAATGGCCCAGCCAGAGCCCAGACCTGAATCCGATTGAAAATCTGTGGGGTGATCTGAAGAGGGCTGTGCACAGGAGATGACAGATTTGGAGTGTTTTTGCAAAGAAGAGTGGGCAAATCTTGCCAAGTCAAAATGTGCCATGCTGATAGACTCATACCCAAAAAGACTGAGTGCTGTAATAAAATCAAAAGGTGCTTCAACAAAGTATTATTTTATTTTTATATTTTTTCTTCCCTCTACCTAAAAGATTTCAGTTTGTTTTTCAATTAAGTTGTACAGTTTATAGGTCACATTAAAGGTGGAAAAAGTTCTGAAATTATTTATCTTCGTCTAATTTTTTTACAGCATAGAAACCTGACATTTTAATAGGGGTGTGTAGACTTTTTATATCCACTGTACACACTCACTCACACACACACACACTTACTTACAGACATACACACTCACAGTCACACACACTCACTCACAGACACTCACACAAGCATACTCAGTCACTCACTCACACAGACACTCACTCACACACTTACTCAAGCACTTATTCACACAGACATACACACTCACACAGACACACATACTCACTCACAGACATAAACAATCATTTGCAGATACAAACACACTCACTCAGACATACACACTCGTTGACACACACACTCTCACAGACACTCACACAGACATACTCACTCACACAGACACTCACTCACAAACTCACTCACACACTCACTCACACAGACACTCACTCACACACTCACTCACACACTTACTCACTCACACACTCATTCACACAGACACAAACACACTCACTCAGACATACACACTCACTGACACACACACTCACACATACATACTCACTCACTCCCACAGACACCCACTCACACACTCACTCACACAGATACTCACTCACACACTCACTCACACACAGACATACACAATCACTGACACACACACTCACTCACAGACACTCACACATACATACTTACTCACTCACACAGATACTCACTCACACACTCACTCACTCATACACTCACTCACACAGACATACACACTCACACACACAGACACACACACTCACTCACAGACACACACACTCACTAAGACATACACACTCACTGACACACACTCACAGACACTCACACAGACATACTCATTCACTCACACAGACGCTCACTCACACACTCACTCACACAGACACACACTCACACAGTCACACACACTCACACAGACACTCACTCACACACTCACTCTCACAGACATACACACTCACTCACACAGACACACACACTCACTGACACACACACTTACTCACAGACACTCACTCACTCACACAGACACTCACTCACACACTCACACAAACATACACACTCACTCACACAGACAGAGACACTCACTCACATACATACATACACACTCACTGACACACACACTCACTCACTCACAGACACTCACACACTCACTCAATCACACAGACACTCACTCACACACTCACTCACTCATTCACACACTTACACACACACTCACTCACACAGCCACTCAAACTCACTCACACAGACACTCACTCACACACACACTCACTCACACACTCACTCACACAGACACTCACACACACTCACACAGACACTCACTCACACAGACACTCACACACACTCACACAGACACTCACTCACACAGACACTCACTCCTCACACAGACTTACACACACACAAACAGAGAGACACACACTCGCGCTGCGCTCAGTCGACCGCCTCCCCCTCCCCGCTTCTCCCTCCTCCCTCCTCCGGAAACCTCTGAGCTATGCTCTGAGTTGTTTGGAAGCAGCGGTGACGTCATGGCTGACGTCACAGCTGCTTGCTGATTGGCTGAAATGCCAATCAGCATGCGCATGTCCTGCATATTGGATATCTCATTAAAAATGAGATATCTAATATGCAAATCTCAGTTGCTGGGGGTGTCTACATCACCCCAGCACATTTTTTTTTTTTTGCAAAAAAAATTTGCATTTTTTATGCAAATTTTTTTTGCTAGGTGGGTTATAATGCCTTCTACAGGATGCATTCATAAGCCACCTCACTTTAATATAGCCTTTGCTCCGCCACTGAGTCCACCATTTTGCTGAAACCATTAAGTGATCCACCAGAGATAATTCTCAGAAAATCTAATAATATATTCCTTCAAAGGATGGACATTTGGAAGACTAGGAGAGCCAGAGGGATTTTGTTTTAAAAAAAGGACTGGTCCTCCAAAAGAGGGACAATTGGGATGTATGAATGTGGATATAAATCTCTAAGATAGAGACAATTGCTCAATTTGCTTTCACTATTAGAAATCTGTAGTGATGCTGGCAAAATGTGCAATTGTATTAAATAATGTGTTTATCATGTTAGGTTGTTGCATACTTCACGGACTTGAATTTTTTGCTAATTAACAGTGGTCCCTTAAGTGCTGTATTTCTACATTCACAGTCGAGCAGGACTCCTCTGCAGGTATTTCCTAACAGCATATTTCTCATTTCTTCTATACCTGAATCCACGAGGTTCCCTCTTTGTGACAGTTTAAAATTATATTATGTAAAGCGTGCTAAAGGTTTCATAAAGTATTTAACATTTGTGCATAAAGGCATAGAAATGTAAAATGTTGAATGTAATGGTGCGAGGAGGCATACGCTTTCAGCTTCTGAAGAGCCCATAAACTACCCCATGATAGGAGTGGAAACAGCTTTGTAAGTTCTGCCATACATTACACAGTATATTCAATTTAGCTGTAAGTGATTAATGTCTTATTGAAATGAAATAGCTGAAGCTGGTATGTCTGTTCCTCTTCCACAGAATAAAATGCTAATGGTGTAGAGCAATACTCTAATAAATCAGAACACGATTATGATACCAAGGAAAAAATCCCCTCCCCACCTAGACATACACATATTAAATTGCACTAACAGACTCGCACACATAGCAGTACACATATAATTTTCCAGTTTGTGTATGATCCAAACCCTCACTGGTTGGAACAACTAACTTGATTGCAAAAGAGGGTTAAAGAAGGTATTTGAACCTGAAAGAGAGCCTTCCATAGAGATACATAATATTTTGGAAAATATTTAGGAACCAGAGGTACACATTGCATTTCCCATAGGAATCAATGGAAATTGAATGAATCTGTTCTGGACCCCATTTTTTAACATTTTAGTTTGAACTGATGGTCTTGTTTTTGGATACAAAACCTTAAAACTAAACAGACATTAATAAACAACAAGAATTACATCAAATAACTTTTATTTTACTTCACTTTAACTGTGCTGAGAATAAATAACAGAATTTAACATCACTTTAACAGTTCTGAGAGGACTTGGCCCAATGGGATGGTGGCAATGTAGAGGAAGAGAAGGAAGAGGCAGGTTATTGCTTGGAAGAGGAGTCCTCTTCCATTGGAATATCAGGCTTTTGCACAGGGGATGTTTGTCCTTTCTGTCTCTTAACACCACTGCACCCTGCTGGAGACTCTGTGGGAGACTGTGATGTAGGCACTTTCACTAGAAACCTATCCATGGAGACTTGCTTCTGCCTCTGTTTAGAATGTTTCTGAAGGGTTCACAAGACGGCTTGCTTGAGCGTTGTCAGGGTGATATTGTTTAACCTCATTTTGTACATTAACCAATTTAGCACACATTTCTTTGATGAGTGCAGTAGGTGCTTCCTCCCTTCTCTCCTCTTCAGTTGAAGAAGAAAGTTAATCATCCACTCCCTCTCTTCTCTCACTGAAGTTCCTGCAGCTCCATAGTACTGAGCTCTTCTCTGTGCTCCTCCATAGCTCTTCAATGTCATCATTAGTCACATCCAGGCCCATTTGCTTGCCCAGAGACACAATGTCCTCCACTATTGGCCTAGGTCCACCCTACAAGTTTAACGGAGCTACAGCTTCTGGCCACAGTTAATGGTCTTGTGAGAGACCTCACACCAGGCCTTATCTATTAGAGTGGCACAGGGCAGGATGTCGAAGTGGTCCTTTCAGAACTGTCTCAGTGTTAACTGAGAATCTGAGGTCAAGCTCAAAGCACCTCTGGAAGAGGGCCTTGGTATACAGCTTCTTAATGTTGAAGATGACTTGCTGGTCCATGGGCAGGATCAACAGAGTTGTATTAAGGGGTAAGAACTTCACTGTTATGAACTTAAAGTCCTCCAGCATGTTGTCCTCCATGTCTGGAGGGTGAGCAGAAGTATTGCGCATGATTAACAGAGCCATCAGAGGCAGTTCTTTCTCCTCCAAATAGTTCATCACTGTTGGGCCAAAAATGTAATTTATCCATTCAGTGAAGATGATTCAGGTTACCCAGACTTTCCAGTTTGCCCTCCACATCACAATTAAGTTGACTTTTTGGATGTTTTCCCTCTTAAACACTCTGGGGTTCTTGCTGTGCATACCAACAAAGTTAGCCTGTCCTTCATCGGCTTATGCCCTGGCAATGTCTTCTCTTCTTGGATGATGTAGGTTCTGGAAGGCATCTTCTTCCAAAATAGCCCAGTCTCATCACAGTTGAAGACTTTCTGTGGAACAAAAGTCTCAGCCTCTACATACTTTCAAAAGTTTCAGCAGCTTCTTTGTCAGCACTGGCTTCCTCTTCATACCTCACCTTGCTGTGAATGCCTGTTCTCTTTAATAATTTATCAAACCAACCGTGACTGGCTTTACATTTTTCAGAGCTCTCACCACTGACTGTAGGCTTGTCTTTCGTCAGATCAGCATTCAGATTTTTGGCTTTCTCGCATATCATAGCCTGGGAATTGCTATCACCCGCCAGTTGTTTCTCATTTATCTAAACGTAGAGTAATTTCTCTACTTCCTCCAAGGTCTTTGACTGCTGCTTGGTGATGGAACTTACACCAGTTCCCTTAATGGCTTCCTGAGGTTGGCTGGTCCAGCTGGCTGGGTGTCTTGACAGAGGCTGGTGGCGATGGAATTGGCATTGCACCTACTTGCTCATGGAAGATGGTGAAATGCAAGTACATTCCTAGGGCAGAGCTTTGGGAACTGATACAGACCCATGGAGTGGAAATGTTGGAGTCCCATAGACTGTTATGGTCCAGGAACTGGATCAGTTGGATGATGTGGGTCCGATCTTGGAGGTACCTAATGTAACCCAACAGGAACTTCACAGGGACAGAGTGGAAGATGTGGCTCTCCAATGGTTCCAGTTAAGAGTTATGCATCTGGTACAGATCAAATGCTCTTCATGAAGAAATAATGGAGGAGGTTCAGCAGGTGAGAGATCCACGAACAGAGATTGAAGTGGCGCCTGCTTTGGGGAGTAGTCTCAGTGGACAAGATTCTAGTGGGTTGAAATAAAAAAAAACAAAAAAACATTTAATGAGACCACCGGAGGCATCGATGGGTGCCTCCATGACTTCAAACAACAGGATATACTACAGTATATTTCTCCCTGTGAAGGGCACAAGTGGCTAAAAGAGGTTGCTCTCAGAGTGGCTTATCATGACCATAGAACTAACCTATTAAGATTGGTTCGTTCTCTGATGAGCACCTCTGACTTAATTTTTTTGTTTATGCAAATTACCTTTAGGGTTTAGTCTCCCTAAGGGTAATAGGGGACTCCAGACGTGGACCTCTTGCTCACTGTGCCTTAGGGAGTTCAGCTGCACCTCACTGTTGAGGCCCATAAACACCAAAACGCATCTGGGGTTTGCTGTTTCTCCTGTTCAGGGTAGAATTGCCTGGTATTTTGGGGTTGGGTCACTCTTTTGAGTAGGACCAGACTGATATACTACAGGATATTTCTCCCTGTGAACGGCACAAGTGAGCTAAAAGAGGTTGCTCTCAGAGTACCTTATCATGGCCATAGAACTAACTTATTAAGGTTGGTCCGTTCTCTGACGAGCACCTCTGACTTAGTTATTTTGTTGATGCACTATTAACCCCCAAAATTGCTGCATCCAGTCCCGTAAATTTACTAAGGTCAATAGTGATACCTTCTCCGAAGTTGGCTGTCTGGCACACTTGTGAGGGCCGGTGGTGATGACAAGGGGACCAGAAGATATGCAAGGAGACATATCAGCGGTAAGTGCAATGCCAGGGACCCTGTCAAGATAGCTAGTGACTCCACTGCTACGGTAACGCCTGTGATACATGTCACTGCATCAGTAAACATGGCAGAGTTGTCCGGAACCCCCTGCAACCCATGCACCTGATTGATACTCCATTCAAGCATGAGTCTATAGACCTGATCGGACTCCTGGTCAAACCCAGTTGATCTGAAATCCAAGCTTCGTTTGTAAAGCTGGTATATATAAACAGCAGAGACACAAAGTATTCTTTTGTTCTTTTTAATTAAAAGTCACAAAATGGAAAGAAAATAACTTAGTTGTGTAAGTTCTACCTTAAATGCAGGTGCAGTAATCCCTTGCAGGTGCAACAATCGCTTGCAGCAAAACAGCTTTTTTTAAACTTTCTCTCCAAACGCGGGGTCAATCCTTTGCAGCAAACAGCTTTCCCCAGACTTTACACCCAAACACTGGTGAAGCAATTGTTTGCATTTTAAGCTGGATATACAGCTCTGCTCAACCTTAGGGTCACATAAGCTCCTTGCTTACCTTCGTCACAATATATATAAACAGTATATAAATAAATAAATATATATATATATATATATATATATATATATATATACAGTGCCTTGCAAAAGTATTCACCCCCCTTGACTTTTTACCTATTTTGTTACATTGCAGCCTTACGTTCAATGTTTTGTTAATCTGAATTTTATGTGATGGATCAGAACACAATAGTCTAAGTTGGTGAAGTGAAATGAGAAAAACATGTACATAAAACATTTTTTTAGAAATAGAAAACAATTGACACGTGCGTATGTATTCGCCCCTTTGTTATGAAGCCCATCAAAATCTCTGGTGCAACCAATTACCTTCAGAAGTCACATAATTAGTGAAATGATGTTCCCCTGTGTGCAATCTAGGTGTCACATGATCTGTCATTACATATACACACCATTTTTGAAAGACCCCAGAGGCTGCAACACCTAAGCACGAGGTACCACTAACCAAACACTGCCATGAAGACCAAGGAACTCTCCAAACAAGTAAGGGACAACGTTGTTGAGAAGTACAAGTAAGGGTTAGGTTATAAAAAAATATCCAAATCTTTGATGATCCCCAGGAGCACCATCAAATCTATCATAACCAAATGGAAAAAACATGGCACAACAGCAAACCTTCCAAGCGACGGCCGCCCACCAAAACTCACAGACCGGGCAAGGAGGGCATTAATCAGAGAGGCAGCACAGAGACCTAAGGTAACCCTGGAGGAGCTGCAGAGTTCCACAGCAGAGACTGGAGTATATGTACACGTGTACACGTTTTAAGTTTGTGAAAAGGCATGTGGGAAACTCCCAAAAATCTATGGAGGAAGGTGCTCTGGTCTGATGAGAGTAAAATTTTACTTTTCAGCCATCAAAGAAAACGCTATGTCCGGCGCAAACCTGACACATCACATCACCCAAAGAATACCATTCAGCAGCCGGGACTGGGACACTGGTCAGGGCTGAGGGTAAGATGGATGGTGCTAAATACAGGGCTATGCTTGAGCAAAACCTGTACCACTCTGTGCGTGATTTGAGGCTAGGACGGAGGTTCAGCTTCCAGCAGGACAATGACCCCAAACACACTGCTAAAGCAACACGTGAGTGGTTTAAGGGGAAACATGTAAATGTGTTGGAATGGCCTAGTCAAAGCCCAGACCTCAATCCAATAGGAAATCTGTGGTCAGACTTAAAGATTGCTGTTCACAAGCTCAAACCATCCAACTTGAAGGAGCTGGAACAGTTTTGCAAGGAGGAATGGGCAAAAATCCCAGTGGTAAGATGTAGCAAGCTCATAGAGACTTATCCAAAGCGACTTGGAGCTATGATTGCCGCAAAAAGTGGGTCTACAAAGTATTGACTTTAGGGGGGTGAATAGTTATGCACATTGACTTTTTCTGTTATTTTGTCGTATTTGTTGTTTGCTTCACAATAAAAAAAAAAAAAAAACATCTTCAAAGTTGTGCGCATATTCTGTAAATTAAATGATGCAAATCCTCAAACAATCTGTGTTAATCCCAGGGGGGTACCATGGGGGGTTAATACTTTTGCAAGGAACTGTATATATATATAAATAAATATATATATATATATATATATATATATATATATATATATATATATATACACTGTATATATACATACAATATTTAATTAGGTAATATGTACTTGTCAGACTTCAACACTTCCTGTTAGTTTTTGTTTTATTTTAATTGGTTACTATGCTACTGCTATTTTACAAACATTACAGGATAGTAAGATCCTTCTTTCAGTATTCAGAAACAGAATTCCATCAATCATCACATCACATCAATCACATCACTTTGAATATTATTGTTCTCAAAATATTGACTAATGTGTATGTTCAAGGGGACCAATTCATTCTTTGTCAACATGTGTAAGGTCAAAAGTGACCAAGCCAAACATAATCATTTATGACATGACATCAAAATATTTGCTGCCATATTCATCTACCATTCACCCCACTTAAATGTGTTAATCTTTTTGTAAATGCTTAAGGGGACATCTTCCAAAACTAAAAAAATAATAAATAAATGTAAAATATAACCTAATTCTGCTTCAACACTTTGTATCTTTCTTTCCTTTATTTTAATTTGCTACAGCTCCCTACATCAAGATGTAATTACATGCTTGTTTCAATTATAAAGTAATTTACCTGATGCCTCGATTATAAACCAAAAGCACCTTGGATTGTGTCGGTGCTACCATAACCTGTCATATGCCTTCCATATCACCTTAAGTATCTGAAGGTATTAAATAATTGTTACCTTTTTTATGTTTTAAAAATATTTTCTACTTCAATGTAATTTAGCTAAGAAACATGTAGGAACCATTTAGTGGCTATATACTTACCATGCTGTTTATCTGTGAAAGTTCTCTTTTTTTTTATTGTTTTCATTGAAGGAAACATGGTTATAACAGTGTTATATAAACATTACGGTTAAACATAACCAGTGCGGACATTACAATTGAAGAATAGAGAAATACACTTATTTCCATTTCCATACTCTGTCTTTGTTTTTCTTCTTATAGCATTTTTTACATCTATGTACGTCTTAAGCGCCATTGTAATCAGTGGTAGAATGTAGAAGGAAGCAGAAGGATGGATAAAGGGGAAGGGGAGAGAAGGGGGAATGGGGTGGAGTATATTCTAGTGGGTTCACTGGAAGTTATATCTTTCATATTGTCCTTTCCTGCTGTGTTACCACCCAATCCGTATGGTCCAAGTATCCCAATATGAGGCCCACTTTCTGTGGGAATTATCTAGGGGAGCTGAGATAGTGCTCATAGAATGTATAAATTTAAGTTTTTTCAAGATTGCACTATGTTCGGGTATTGCCAACTTCCGGGTTTTAGCTATAGTAATAATAAATGCTAAAAACAGTTGACTTGATAAAAGTTGAGCTTCTTTATAGAGACCCTTTATGGGAAGGCCTAATAAAGCTTCTTCTGGTTTTGGGGGGATCCTGTGACCCCAATATATTATAAGTCTCTAACCATATATGGGTATCTTTGGACAGTCCCAGAGGAAATATTTTAGGGTGCCTGGGGAATCACATCCTGAAGCAGTTATCATCTAGGGAAGTTCTATTTTTTTATTAAATGTGTCAAGATATTTTGTCAGTTTTTCACACATTGGTTTTTAACTATTCAGTTCATAAAAGTTTATAAATATTAACATTCAAATCAAAAGGGCACAAAAAATATAACCTGTTCTTTCCTTTTCTCTTAATTGGTATATGCTCTGTCCATTATCTGGCATTTGTTGCCTAAAACTGAGGTTTATTCAGGTTAAATCTTCTCATCCCTCTTTCTGTGTGCTGCAGTCATCTACTATTCTCCTGTTGCATTCTCCCAGTTTCTTGAGTGATTTGCCATATACTTACCCTGATTCTTGTAAACTTCAGTAATGATAAACCCAGGGCATCTGCAGGTTATACGGTTCAATCATTTATTTCTTCATTTGGACTCTCACAAAGGATTGCATCTCCTACTCACCATCTGTACCCATCTCAGTTAAATCTCTAATTTTCCCCATTCCTTCTCTCTAACAATTATCTCTTAACGTCAGCCTTACTACATCCTCTGCGCACAACCCTTCACTAAGTCCACTAGAAAAGATCCCACAGAAATTTCCAAGCTCTAGATGCTCAACACCTACTCTATCCGCCAATTTAAACCCCCTTCCATACCCTATTACTACTATCTCCTGTTTTGATCCAACAGCCTCAAACTAGAACAGTATACTATCCTCAGCCCTCAGCCATCGCACTTTCCCATCCTCCCTGTTACAACAATGGCACCACAAAAAGTGACTTATTACAAAGTAGGCTATAATTTGAAATTGTAAGATTTGTAATGAGTTGATGAAATGATGCGAAGAGAATATGGCAAAATATTGTAGTAGGAGTAGAAAGTAGGAAGAACCAAAGAGGGGCATCGAGATGACACTGTAGGATAGAGAGAATTGATACGAGGAGAAGTATAGTTGACAAATAAAGGTGAAATCCATAAGGCGTGAAGGTAAAATCAGGTGAAGATGAATGAAAAGATATAGGCTAAAGAGTAGAAAGAGATGGGAAGTGGGAGAAAGAAAGGGAAAGGAACGAAGAAGAGATGAAGATGTGTTGGTACAAACAGATTAGAGTGAGAAAAAGGGCAGAGAACAGGAAGGAGTATGCAAGGCAAAAATGAGACAAACATGTCAATGTGGAGGGAACGGTAAAATAGTTTGTGAAAAAAATGTTTACATTTTGTAAAGTAATAAACAGCTATAAGCCATTAGCAGTTTTTAATCTTAAATATACCTGACTCTGCTGACTTTGCTTGTGTCATGGGGATTGCATCTTGAACTGCTAGTCTACCTATACCCTGGGGGGTGGGGGTTATCCCCATTACTCTTCTATTAACTTCTATTGTCAAGTGACTATTTACAAAACAGAATAAGATATTAAATGAAGCCACATTTACTCCCATTCCTCCTAGGTGTCTAATCATGTAAGGAACAAAAGCAACATTATCCTACCATGTAAGCAAAATTAAATAAATTATTTAATAATTAATGACTGTAAAAAACAGTTTGCAAATAATGAAGCCAAGTTCTTCATAATTGCATACTATAAATATGACTGATCCTTTTATAAAGGGGATAGAATGAGCAAAAGGGCGATGGAGAGGGCTGCATGGAAAATAAAATATGGAGGGATTCATGCAGCCCTAGGCCACTGCTTTGTAGCTTTTTTGGAAAAAAATATTTTTTACAACAGTTTAGCGTAAAGAGTATACAAGAACAGTGTTTTAGATGTTCCACTGCTAGTAAAGGAAAGGGTTAAATCAGAGAGATACTCAAGTTAGAGAGTATAAGTGTCATTAAACCCTGAAATGAGTATAACATTGTACAATACAAGTGAAATATAACCCACCAGTCCTCTGCTGCATAGTCATTTTTCTATAAAACATCTGTCCTAAGCACTTAACACAACATTCATTATTAGAAACACTATAGTCCAAACCAAGACAAAGGAGAAATACTCCTGGCTGTCATTCTTGCGTTTTGGAGAGCAGCCATCGAGTTAATTCAAACCCTAATGTAAACAATACAGCAAATTGAAAACAATCAAAAATGGAGTCTCGATGATTAGCGGGCACCTGATCAGGAATTATTGAGCTTTTCTTGCCAGGAATAATAGACTGGGATTTCCTACGATACTTTTCTGCATAATATTCCTTTCATACTAAATAGAATAAAATGATAATTGTAAAGTATTCCCTATTAATATTTCTAGCCTGTATGTTTTACTTCCATGTCCGTATGGGTTCTATATATTGGCCCTGTCAATGGTGCAGACTCACCAAGTACCAAAGAGAACTGGTGGGCTGCAATCTGATTATGGAGGACTTAAAACAAAGAGAGAAGTATTAGCATTGTTAAATATATTTGGAATGTAAATCTGTAATTACTGTGATCTGAGATTTGGACGGATTTCACTTAATTTAGCATTTCCCTTTGTTTGAAGTGTCATTGTGCAGTGAGCTTGAACTTCTCTTCCTTGCAAAGACAAAATGACCTTAGCATCTTCTGTCTTATCCTGTTTAATTGTCTGAACATCATTATGTACAAGTATAATCCATTCGGTCAATGCGGGAGAAAAGTAAATGAAAAAATAATTAAATATATAGAACAACATCAGTAAGTAATTTAAATGTGTAAAATTGAAATTAAGTTATTAAGTTATTAAGTTGTTATTATTATTATTCATATTATTATTGTTATTATGAAAAGTACTAGTAATAATAATAATAATAATAATAAAAACATTAAGAGGAGATCTAAAAAGGTTGAACTGGGTAGACAAATAGTCTTTTGTAATGCGACAGTATAACCTATATCTAAAAGGTTATAATATAATTTAGAATAAACAATACCCTTATGGGGCAAAATACTGACTACAGGTGACAGATGTGCCAAGATGGGCCTGGTGATCGCAGGCAATCACAAAAAAATACACAGCCCAACATGGCACATCGCAAGCCATCACAATTTGGGTGTTTTATGGGTGTGCTAGGGGGGGCCTGCATTTAAAAGACATGGTGGGCTGTAGATCCTCATACTGCCTGAGATTTCTCATTTCAGCCCAGCTACTGTTATGCAGATATCTGGGTTGGGTGGCTCCTAACACCCCTAATGCATTTATTAAATTTGTTTAAAACATGCCCACATCATGGCAAAGCTTCAATACATTCACTGCCACAATTAAAGTTTGTAATGTTTACCTGCTCATCAGCTTTTCTGTTTCACGCTTTGAGCATGGCCCATTATCTTGATTTCCAGGGTGATCCTTGTCCATAATTGCAATGTTTTAATACAACTCAATTGATAATATACTTGTTATTACCTATGGTTTTAAATTATACCATACATGGAATCTCAGCTGTGTCCTTTAATTCAAGATTTGATGAAACAAATATTCATACAGAGAATTATGTAAATTGGATATTCAGAATATAAATCTCAAGCGTTTTCAGTGCTGCAGCTTATTTCAATCTCATGAAGAAATTTAAAAGCCCTATTTATTTATTATGAAAATATAAAACAGGATAGAATGTAGCTCTATGGTAAAGTACGGTTATAACATTTTTTATGAGAGACATAAAGAGTGAAAAATTCAACAAGATCCAGTACAGATGTATGAAACATAAAATGCTGCAAGCGTTGTGCAGATGATCAATACTCGGCAGAGAGAGAACAGTCTTTTACAAGATTCGGTTGGGCTTAAATAACTACATATATATTGTCACAAACCCCTTTTCCTGTTCCTGGATCTTAGCCCATGGAGCCACCATAAAGGACAGACTGCTTGGCTCCAGGTACTGGACTATGTGCATAAACACCTTAATTGTATTGTAATCTGTTTTGTTCCATTGTTTGCCAGTTAAAGTGAATGTACTCTAGTTGAGGTTTGGACCACTAGACATGGAGACAGCATTATGTGTATTTGGGGGTTGGCCTATTGCTCACAGGTACCAGACAGGATGCCAGAATATTAGACCCCATGTGGAGTCAATTTCCTGTGTTTTTCTGCCACTCACTGTCATTGATGTGTTGCATATACCCCCTGTATCTTACCCCAATAAATATTGTTGACTTTCCAAAAATAAATCAGTTGACTACTGACACATATAGAAATGGTATGTTCTCTTATTTGCTCCTGGTGGCTGCGATACTGATCCTATCTCCACCCTGCAATAAATCTGTCCTGGTCACTACCACAGGGAGGTTCCTGAGACTCCTGGAAATGCTGATTCCTGAATGCAGTGGTCCTTGTGGGTAGTTAACCTGTAGTCTATAGCAGGTGGCCCTGGGCAGTAATAGCCCCAACCCCTGGATCGTCACATATACTGTATATACAGTATATATATATATATATATATATACTGTATGCCTTGAGACATAGAAAAAGGAAATAAGGATCTGCAAATGGGGATTTGTGATGCCTAGGGTGGCATAAAACCTGAATACTTCCATGTATTGAGGACTTGCATCAATATAACCACTAAAATAGCAAAGCAAAAAAACACCATAACCCGAAACCACTATAGCAAAAAATGAGTGCTATTAGGAATTAAAATTCCACATTCAAACACATTCCATCAAAGTAATTTGTCTTCCTTAAAGATATTACAAGTTCTATTACATCATTCAGAGGAAATAAAAAATGGTTGTTATATTATGACATAATTATTTTTAAAGTTAGTTTGAAGCTGTTTTTCAAACACTTCAAGTCTGATGAAGAGCAAATGAAAGAAGAGAAAAGTTAAAAAGCTAACTTTTAATTAGAAAATAAAAATAATTTTGATACCTCTGCTGCACCTTGGAGGCATCCATGATACTTTGGCGGACAAAATTAATTCCTCTTCAAAATTCAGATTTTCTCTTTTATCATTGATACTTAGTAACAAATGTTGTTTGTTGTATATTTCATTACCAAGTGCCTTTTTCTCTTGAGCTACAGTGGTCCTTTACTGACCTACAAAATTAACCTGAATATGTTATTCTGACCTTACTTTACAAGAGCACATCTGTATAACAATTCTGTTAAACACAGTAAAATTTAGATTAAATTTAGCTGCTCTAACATTTCTAGATGGTTAAAGTATTTTTACATTTTGCCACATTGAGAGATTATGTTAACAATTCTTTTATACAGATCAGTAATTGTAAAACCATTTCTGTGCCTAACTTGCATATAAAGGATTGAGCCATGGTGACTTATCACATGCTGCACAATTCTTATGTTGTTCAGTTGTGTACGACTTTCCATGACCTTGTGGATCGCAAGAACATCTTTATGTTAAGCCAAGTGTATCAGCACAGTCATGCTGATTCACTTGGCTTTCATGGCACAGATACTGGAGTGGGTTGCCAAATCCTTCTCCAGTGGGCCACAGCATACAGCTCCTGGTATTCCAAGGTGGTCTTCCATCCAAGTACTGACCAGGCCTAACCCTACTTGGCTTCAGGGTGGAGTGATCTCTTGGTTCCCTGACTGGAATCGAACCCAGATCACAGTGGTGAAAGCACTAAATCCTAATCACTGGACCACCAGGGGACCCTGCTGCACAATTAGTATATTTTCACATGATCACTTAACTGAATGCAACTAAGGGGATTTTCTATTGTCTATGTCTCAGTCATCACTTTCAGGTCCATTTATGAACCCCAAATACCCCTACCTTTTTAGACCAATAGTGACACAGTAGAGATTTCAAATATGGTATAGTTTATATCTACAGATTATAACAAGTATTTTATCAATTGATTGTTAATTTTAAAAAAATGTACTACAGTAAAATAAGATTGAAGTTTGCCAGTCAGTCTCTGGGATCTATCCACCAAAGGAGGTTGAAATTGATCTTAATGAGATATTGTTGTATTTAATTATTGATAAGCTCCTGAGGCATTGTCTGCTGCCCCAAAACAGACTACGCACACACAGACCTAGGTGACAGCTCCGAAAACAATAAGGGGGTTATCAATAATTAAGTGCAATCTCCTCTCAATTAAGGAAATATCTCATCTTACCGTTGGTGAATGGATCCCAAAGGATGACCAACTGTATTTTACTGTAGGGAAATGATTACTTTAATAACATTCAATTGATAAAGAACTTATTGCCTATAAAATAAAAGGATGCCATATTTGGAACCTGTGTCACTGTAATGTTAACAGATAACATAGTGCCAAAAGAGAATGTTATAGGGTGTCCAGCAGCCCCATTAAATTTGAAGCCTCGGCATCGGCACACCCACAAAGGATGCAGGCTTGAAATTCTGCTGCGTTACAGATCTATTAAATTAGACCAAGCCGAGAAGCAAACCCGTAAATCATTCTTGCGCACGTTTGGATGTGCAGCCGTGAACATGATCAATTAGTCAAACCGTAGTTACGGGTTTAGACGGAGCCAATGGCAAAATGGAGGTTAGATTTCAAAGCCTTATGGGTTTCAATTACGAGTTTCGATTGGACCGGCATTCCAGAAATAATGCAATATTAATAAATCAGTAAATATGATATTCTAGTCCATGCGAGTTCCATTATATGTATTAACACATTGATTACCGATAACGATACAACATGTAAATTAAACATAATTTTTTTATTTTATATTGCAGATTTGCGAGCTTGAGAATGTGCTATTAATTTTAATACCTAACATCACTTTCCCTTTAATTTTAAGAACAGTAGTGTGTGTATATTTGCATTTACAGTGCTGATAGGACTTTAACCCCTTGTAGGTCCTCTCTGTTGGCTCCATTTGTGGGTTAGTTGTTTTTATACAGGTAACTGAAAGTTTTTGCTTGAACCAAATATTTGGAATACTGCAAAGTAGGAAATTAGTTGTAGTTAGCAGGTTTGAATTATTATGTGTGGAGATGTAGCAGAGTCATTTGACAGGTCTCTTATAAAAAATCTCTAAAATTCTATAATATTCTATCACATATATAGTTGTGAGCATGTGGGTTGTTGCTAACGCTGCAGGCTCGCCGAAGGCTCTCCTTGCGCTGGTGATGAGCGCCATAGGCGCTCATCCCTATGACCCCCTACAAATTTCGGCCCGCAAATGCGGACCCTCGCAAAGAGAGGGGCCGCATTTGGGGTGGTGGAGGCTCCCACATCGGCTGCAATGAGCCGCAGGCGAAACTTACACCGGAAAATTTACGGACTTACCATCCAAAAATACGAGCCGCAGGACTTAGAAAAAAAAACATTACGACCTTGCAAAAATACGACCTTAACGCCTGAACCGCTCGCACATAAAAACATTATAAACACAATAAATACACACAACAAATACATAAAAAGCTTACCCACAGCAAGGGGGGCACCCAGGACAATTTAAGTACAAAGAGTTTACACACACGAAAATCCCTGAAGCAAGAGAAAAAATGGCCGCCGAAAAAAACCAAAACGAGGCTACAGGACCCTAAACACGCAAAACACCACCAAGCACATACAGATTTTCCAAAAAAACGTACGAGGTACAAGATACACCATTATCAATGACGCTACATCATACACAGCCGCCTAGCACATACACATTAGCAGCCATTTTACAACACTAACTTACACAATGCGGAAGTACACAGCTACCCTAACGGCTTCCCCTCGCGCACGCAGCCTATTTACACTACAGACTGCACACATTGCTGATACTTACACCTCAGCTCCACAACAGTGCAAACCTACATTATATGCTGCAGGAACAGCAAAACTGATTGTCAGCTCTTCAGCACAATGCAGTATATTAATTTATTAATGTATTCATTATTTCACTACCATACACAAACAAATAGACACAAAAACAAAAACAAAAAAAAATAAACACAACACCCATTCACCCAGCGTCTCCACCAAACAGCATTACCTGCCTTACAATTTTATTGCCGTCATTTTTTGACGGGCAATTCGCTAGTACAATTATCAATTATGTGGGGCAAAAATGGATGAGAACCTACAGATGCACATCACTCCAAGTCATTGGTAGGTGATGTACAATGCTATGAGTATATATTCTGTGTGTACTTGCATTACTTGCACTACATGAAAAAACTTGAGGAAGGGGATATGTTAATTAAATAAATATGTAATAAATCGCAATACACAATACAGTTTGGGATATGAAAACTGATTTTACTATAGTAATGCTGAACAAATTAGTTATGTCGGATGTGATATTATAAAAAAGAGGAATAGTCAATACCTATAATATATCTACCCCTTTTGGATTGCTACCTTGTTGTGGTGAAAGGGGTTGTGTATGTTAATGAAGCTGTGAGCTATACCATGTAGGGTCACCCCAGATGGGCAGGTCATTGCAGAGAGGTCAGACAAATTGTGGTCCACTGGAGAAGGAACTGGCAATTCACTATCTTTGCCATGAAAACCATATTGATAAGCCAAACCAGAAACACAGACAGATGTACCTGGAGTGCTTTGTCCATATGGTCACCAAGAGTCAGACATGAGCGAAGGACAGAACAACAACAACAATAATAATCTATTTATCTATCTATTTAAACACAATGGATTTTATAGCAGGAAAAATAGGTGGAGATTCAGTAGGTTGCCATGCAAATTACTAATAACATGCATCGCAGGCCCTTCACAGAATTTTCTAAGTTCTGTTTTATAGTAACCACACTTGCCATCAGAAACTATGGCAGCAGGGCTGGATTAACTGTTAAGCAAATTAAGCATGTGCTTAGGGTATCAAGGGAAGGGGGCTCCAGAGAAATATTCCATTGCGGGATTTACGATGGACCATATAGTGCAACACTGCAAATGGTGCAACTGAACCAGGTTCCATAAAAAGGGACTCCCTCACTACAAAAAGTACATACAAATATATAAAATAATAAAAATAATCATAATATAGTAATAATAGAGATTAATTATAAAGAGTGTAATGGTTTGTTATAATTTATATTTTGGATTAGAAATGTATGGAGGCACCAAAATCTTTTTATGTGCTTAGGGCCTCTACAGGTCTTAATCCGGCCCTGTATAGCAGCCATCACGATTGGGCATTATCTACCAATTTCTAGGGCCCTCATTCAATTGCGATTTGGCCAATTGAATAGGGCTCTAAATAAGCACATAGCATATTTTTTTTAAATAAGTTTTTAGTTAGTGAAAACCTTGCTTTTAGATAGATGCTTACTAACTAAAAACTTCTTTAAAAAAAGAATATATTATTATAACTAATTTTCTAATCTGTTTTTCACAGTGTGAAAGGAGAGAAAAAATATTCAGTTAGTTTATCATTGCATTATATTTAATTGCATGTAAAAAACAAGATGCTAAGTTCAGATGTCTTCAGATACCTCTCATATACCATCAAAGGCTCAATAATCATTCGCAAAGATGCAATGGTCGGCTTGACGTCATTATTGGTGTATAAGAATAATAAATCCATCAAAATTATAATATAAGTACCATATATACCATGTCAACCATACAAATATTTTGTCCCACTTACTTTTCTGAGCATAACATTTTTAGACCTAAAAACAAGATTGTTCATCTCATCTTTAATCGTTTTAATCAGTATCCCTACTTTATTCAGTAATTATTGAATAATCAAATTCAGCCCCACTCACATTATCTCTGTGTCTGTACGATTTATCTGTGATGTCACACAGAAGGAGGTGGTTCTCATGTTGCTCTGGTAGCAACAGTGGCATGCTCAAACATTTTCTTCAGATTTAATGGGATTAGGAGACTTGAAGATAGAATTAAAACTTTACATGTGTTTTTGTCCTTCCTTAAACACAAAAGCTTATTAAATATCTTATTTTCTAGTTAAATTAAGCTTAAAATTGCATTTTTGCCTGGCATTCAACTATATTGTTTAAATGTCAATTACCACAATAAAAAGCATGAGTGGGTGTAAAAAAATAAACATTAAAAAAATAAAAAATGTGGGATACCCATCAATTGTAAATGTAAAAAGAGAGAATACTATATTTGTAAAATATTTATGAATGTACAGCACAGCATAGATAGATAGATAGATAGATAGATAGATAGATAGATAGATAGATAGATAGATAGATAGATAGATAGATAGATAGATAATTAGAGTGATAGATAGATAGATAGATAGATAGATAGATAGATAGATAGATAGATAGATAGATAGATAGATAGATAATTAGAGTGATAGATAGATAGATAGATAGATAGATAGATAGATAGATAGATAGATAATTAGAGTGATAGATAGATAGATAGATAGATAGATAGATAGATAGATAGATAGATAGATAGATAGATAGATAGATAGATAGATAGATAGATTAATAATTAGAGTGATAGATAGATAGATAGATAGATAGATAGATAGATAGATATAGATAGATAGATAGATAGATAGATAATTCGAGTGATAGATAGATAGATAGATAGATAGATAGATAGATAGATAGATAGATAGATAGATAATTAGAGTGATAGATAGATAGATAGATAGATAGATAGATAGATAGATAGATAATTAGAGTGATAGATAGATAGATAGATAGATAGATAGATAGATAGATAGATAGATAGATAGATAGATAGATAGATCTGGTAATATGTGGGATACATAGGGGAGTCTTATCCGGTGATATGTGGGATATATAGGGGAGACTTATCCGGTGATATGTGGGATATATAGGGGAGTCTTATCCGGTGATATGTGGGATACATAGGGGAGTCTTATCCGGTGATATGTGGGATATATAGGGGAGTCTTATCCGGTGATATGTGGGATATATAGGGGAGTCTTATCCGGTGATATGTGGGATATATAGGGGAGTCTTATCCGGTGATATGTGGGATACATAGGGGAGACTTATCCGGTGATATGTGGGATACATAGGGGAGTCTTATCCGGTGATATGTGGGATACATAGGGGAGTCTTATCCGGTGATATGTGGGATACATAGGGGAGACTTATCCGGTGATATGTGGGATATATAGGGGAGACTTATCCGGTGATATGTGGGATATATAGGGGAGTCTTATCCGGTGATATGTGGGATACATAGGGGAGACTTATCCGGTGATATGTGGGATACATAGGAGAGACTTATCCGGTGATATGTGGGATATATAGGGGAGACTTATTCAGTAATATGTGGGATACATAGGGGAGTCTTATCCGGTGATATGTGGGATATATAGGGGAGACTTATCGGGTGATATGTGGGGTATATAGGGGAGACTTATCCGGTGATATGTGGGGTATATAGGGGAGACTTATTCGGTGATATGTGGGATATATAGGGGAGACTTATCGGGTGATATGTGGGATATATAGGGGAGACTTATCCGGTGATATGTGGGGTATATAGGGGAGACTTATGCGGTGATATGTGGGATATATAGGGGAGACTTATCCGGTGATATGTGGGGTATATAGGGGAGACTTATCCGGTGATATGTGGGGTATATAGGGGAGACTTATCCGTTGATATGTGGGATATATAGGGGAGACTTGTCCGTTGATATGTGGGATATATAGGGGAGACTTATCCGGTGATATGTGGGATATATAGGGGAGACTTATCCGGTGATATGTGCGATATATAGGGGAGACTTATCTGTTGATATGTGGGATATATAGGGGAGACTTATCCGGTGATATGTGCGATATATAGGGGAGACTTATCCGGTGATATGTGGGATATATAGGGGAGACTTATCCGGTGATATGTGGGATATATAGGGGAGACTTATCCGGTGATATGTGGGATATATAGGGGAGACTTATCCGGTGATATGTGCGATATATAGGGGAGACTTATCCGGTGATATGTGCGATATATAGGGGAGACTTATCCGGTGATATGTGGGGTATATAGGGGAGACTTATCCGGTGATATGTGGGATATATAGGGGAGACTTATCCGGTGATATGTGGGATATATAGGGGAGACTTATCCGGTGATATGTGCGATATATAGGGAAGACTTATCCGGTGATATGTGCGATATATAGGGGAGACTTATGCGGTGATATGTGGGATATATAGGGGAGACTTATCCGGTGATATGTGGGATATATAGGGGAGACTTATGCGGTGATATGTGGGATATATAGGGGAGACTTATGCGGTGATATGTGGGATACATAGGGGAGACTTATCCAGTGATATGTGGGATACATAGGAGACTTATCCGGTGATATGTGGGATATATAGGGGAGACTTATCCAGTGATATGTGGGATATATAGGAGAGACTTATCCGGTGATATGTGGGATATATAGGGAAGACTTATCCGGTGATATGTGGGATATATAGGGGAGACTTATCCGGTGATATGTGGGATATATAGGGGAGACTTATCGGTGATGTGTGGGATATATAGGGGAGACTTATCCGGTGATATGTGGGATATATAGGGGAGACTTATCTGGTGATATGTGGGATATATAGGGGAGACTTATCCGTTGATATGTGGGATATATAGGGGAGACTTATCCGGTGATATGTGGGATATATAGGGGAGACTTATCCGGTGATATGTGGGATATATAGGGGAGACTTATCCGGTGATATGTGGGATATATAGGGGAGACTTATCTGGTGATATGTGGGATATATAGGGGAGACTTATCCGGTGATATGTGGGATATATAGGGAAGACTTATCCGGTGATATGTGGGATATATAGGGGAGACTTATCTTGTAGAATCCACATTAAAAGCAAAACTAGTGGATATCTCCCTGCACTGCCCACAACTGTATACACATCTAGCACCTATAGATTGTGATGGGTGGACATACTTGTACTGTGGTATTTCCATCTGTATACCCTCTATTGGGGGGGATTTACTAAGCATGTACTATGATGATTAATGTATTTTGTTTGTCATTACTCATTAAGGATCTTTACATTTGATAAATATATTAAAGATTATATTCCACTAACAAACCATTTTGATGACACTGTGTGTGAAGTATCTGCAATAATGTATAAGGGACAGTAGTTATGGTGGTTGGTGGTCATCAGGGCTGTGATGGTTAGGAAATGTTTGCCTGTAAAACTATGCATGGTCCATGTTTATACCACACAACAGTGGGGGAATTTAATGAGCATCTCAAGTGCATCTCACCTCATCTCTTGATTTACTATACAATATTTCCTATGAAGAAAACAGCTTTCTTAACTCTTCTGTTCTCATCTGGGAGGTTTACTAAGCATCTCAAGTGCATCTTCTGATTTACTATGTACTTTCCTATGGGGAATACCAGCCCATCTCATGCTGGGAATAGGAGGAATGTGTGGAATTTACTAACACTATCTCACATGGGATGTGGTGAGTAAAGATGATATAAGGGGAGAAGGGCTCTTTTGTCTCCATAAGAAACAATACATACTAATAAGGAGATAACATGTGATGCACTTGAGGTAAATCCCCCCTTATCTCAGTTTTTCTAATCTCAAGTGAGATTCCTGCCTTTGTCACACCAATTTTAATTTTCAAAATTGGATCTAGTAACTAGCAATTTATTAAAGCAGCAAATAATTGCTGCAACTCATTAAGGTAGCCTATCACACACATAAGTGATAAGCAAATGTCCTATATATTAAATGTCCCATTTATTAAATGAATTGTACACTAAAGCACTATTTCACTAGAATCCTGAATTGATTAAACTGAGAAATTATTGTAATAAATAATAAAATACAGAAGTAATCTCCATCAAACTTCTATAAATAGACTCTTATAAAATATAATGTTATAATTCAATATATTTTAATATTTTAATATGTTTGAAAAGTAGTTTTATGAAAAGGTAAATTAATAATTTTTAAATAAATTTGTGAATTCACACATATAACACACGATCCATCACAGGAAAGTGCTCAATAATGCATTCTGCATATCAAATATTATTATTATTATTAGTATTAGTAGTAGTAGTATTAATAACAATAATAACAATAATAATAATAATAATAATTATTATTATTATTATTATTATTATTGCACAAATCTTATGTAACCAGAATTTCCTTGAATTAGAATACATGATTAGTGACTTTTAGTAGTCTAGGAAAGAATGCACAGAAAATTACCATAATAATATTATTTATCTAATAAATTAGTTTAAAACAACAAGGTAAAATAGAGCTTTCAATGCCCAAGCAAAAAAAAATCAATGACATATATTAATATATAAACTATGAACAAAAAGTAATTAAATAAAGATGTAATTAGAAATGTTTAAATTATGTCCTGGTATCCTGGCCATCATAACTCAGCACCCAACAGAGGGTAATGTGATGTTTCTCAAACAAACAAAAAATAAAACTAATAAATATTATTTATTTAAGGTCCTAAGTTTATCTGTCCCTATCAGGTAAGTGACACATATAAATAAAAGCTTTAGCTAAAGTAAAATGAAAAGTATGCCACATTAATTAAATCTCATATTTCCTAATATGTCATATTAACTACATTATAAATGATTAATTGGCAAAAGTTTGAATTTTAATTAACAGTGTCATATATTTCATTAAGGATTCTACAATAAAAACCTTGTCCTGTTACATTTACTGAAGATATATTATACAGAGCTCTCAATTAATCTGATTCTGGAGGTTAATAATAAGATTAGAAATGATACACATGCAACTACTTTGTACTTATTGTAAGAATAAACTCTGAAATGATTGACCCAGACCCATATGTGGTATAATTATTAAATTGAGTTAGCAGAGTTATGAAACCCATAAAATAAAGCGTATTTAATAAAATAATTCCCTCTGTTATTCAGTGGAATAACATAGGAATTTAAGTTTTATTCCATATACTATAATAGGAAATGAGGATATTAACTCTAATTTTATTGCATTAGTTTAGCAAATACATAATTGTAATAATTATTTCCCACTGTAAAATACTAGACATTTTAAAATGAGTTCCATGTAATAATATAGGAATAAGATATATTAATGTATTTTCAACAATTGTATGGGGTGTATTCCATTACCCTGGATTAATGTTATTAATCTGTATACCCCAAAAATGCCCATAGATTTCCATTAGGCAAACCTATTTATAAATGCATCCTAATCAATGGGATCTAGCCATCCACATAACAAGAACAGTGAGTTATCTGATAGATATATCAATGTTATATTGCTTTTTATAGAGTAGTAACCTATTAGGAGCCACCCAAGTATTATCCAACACTTCTAACATATATATTTTTTCAGTTGACAGATTCCAGTCTTTTCATTAGCAAATGACTCCACATAATTTAGCATATTCTGCTCTCTAAGCATAGCACCTTCCTAAATAACACACATAAAAGAGGGATAAATGGCCAGGCTTTTAGTTGTCAATAATCCTATTTCACTGAGCTGAAGGGTCTTAAGAAAGAGGCAACACTCAATTAAGCTCCTTTGGTTTTCCTTAATTACTTCTGACTTGCAATATGATATGGGTCTGCAAAGGGCTGGGGAGAATGGACTTTGCAAGCAGTGACTGCAATTAGATTGTATCTTCATTGGGTTTCATAGTATTTGTATTGGCTTTTAAACAATATGGCAAATCATTATCTACTGGGCACCATTCATGGGGTCCAGGGACACCATTATCTCAGTGATGCCAATTTTGAATCGTTTTAAAAATTGGAAAAGATTAAAAGATTATATATATATATATATATATATATATATATATATATATATATATATATATATATATATATATATATTAATGCCATATAAATATGTAATAAATAGTTGGGAGGTAAAATGGTGTCTTAAAGTGAGATACAAAAAAAAAGTATTGAATTAATCAAAAGTATACACAAAAATTAAACATAATATTAATAAGTTGTAATTAAAATTCTATAGAAGTTACATTTATTTTACAAGGTTAATGTATATGTCAAAGAAGTCTACTTTATATATGATAAATGTGCCATTTTCTGTCAGTTTAAGTCATTTAGTTATATTTGATTAGTTATACATGTACAAGGATGCTACTAATTCAAAGCAGCTTGGTTTTACAGTCACAAGCTGAGGCTTTCTCCCACTTTATACAATTTAACAAGGATAAAAAAAATACCATATTGCTGTAAATGAATTTTTCTTGCAAATAAAATAATATATCATGTTTAAAATGTTCTTGTAAATGCACGTTTTTGTTTGTTTGTTTGATATTTACAAGGATGCTACTAATTCAAAGCAACTTAGTTTTACAGTCACAAGCTGGGGCTTTCTCCCACTTTATATCATTTAACAAGGACAAAAAATACCATATTGCTTTAAATTAATTTTTCTTGCACATAAAATAATTTAGAATGTTTAAAATGTTCTTGTAAATGCATGTTTTTGTTTGTTTGTTTGTTTGATCCTTTTGGGCAATTGGAATGGGACAGTCCAGTCTAGAGTGCCTTTGAAGCTCCTGTTAATAGGGTTTAGTCATGGACCTGTGCTGGTATTTAAGTCTTATATTCTATACAGACCCCCACAAACAGCTGCTATACTGTACCCCTTAAATGATACGTGAGTGACATGGCCAGTGTTTGGAGGGTGGGGCAGCAGGACCCAGTGACTCCTGAGCCTCAGAAGGTTTCACACCCTCTGCCCCCATTCAGAGGGGATTTTACCCTGCACGCCAGGACGATCAGGGGGATTAAACAGTAATTAAACCAGATAAATTATCTGCCTGAAACATTATTTCAAAGTGTCCATTCTGGTGAAGGAAAGTCTCAGACGCTTGATTTACTTTTTTTAGGAAATTGAGCATCTGACACAAAAGGGTCTTCAGTGGGACCCTGAGGAATGTGCTGCTTTCTCTAATCAAATTAACCAGCTTTCTATAAAGGGGGGATCAGTGTTTGGGATGATCTGTGAAAAGAAACAAATAGGTTCAAAAAGCAGCATTAGGCAAATCACTGCTCCTGCAGGAAGCAATTGTGGTTGGGTCACCATACAGGGTCACCTCCTAAATCTGGGGATTGGGGTTAAATGGCAGAGAATGGGGCAGGACAGTGATCCAATTAGACTGTTTATGTGTAGGCTATTTGTATAAGTAATGTCTTGGCAACTTCATCAGGTAAAGCTGATCTATATCCATATATCTAGATATAGACATAGATAGACATAGATATAATAATAAATAGAGAGAGAGAGAGAGAGAGAGAGAGGTAGAGAGAGAGAGAGGTAGATTTACTTTTTATGTGTAGGCTATGTCGTTTGTATAAGTAATGCCTTGGGAACTTCATCAGGTAAAGCTGATCTATATCCATATATCTAGATATAGACATAGATAGACATATATATACAATAATAGAGAGAGAGAGAGGTAGATAGATAGATATATAGATAGATAGAGGGAGGGAGAGATGGATAGATAGATAGATAGATAGATAGATAGATAGATAGATAGATAGATAGATAGATAGATAGATAGATAGATAGAGGGAGGGAGGGAGAGATGGATAGATAGATAGATAGATAGATAGATAGATAGATAGATAGATAGATAGATAGATAGATAGATAGATAGATAATTAGAGTGATAGACAGATAGATAGATAGATAGATAGATAGATAGATAGATAGATAGATAGATAGATAGAGAGATAGAGAGATAGATAGATAGATAGATAGATAGATAGATAGATAGAGTGATAGATAGACAGACAGACAGATAGATAGATAGATAGATAGATAGATAGATAGATAGATAGATAGATAGATAGAGTGATAGATAGATAGATAGATAGATAAATAGACAGATAGATAGATAGATAGATAGATAGATAGATAGATAGATAGATAGATAGATAGATAGATAGATAGAAGGAGATATATATAGATAATTAGAGAGATAGATAGATAGATAGATAGATAGATAGATAGATAGATAGATAATTAGAGTGATAGACAGATAGATAGATAGATAGATAGATAGATAGATAGATAGATCGATAGATAGATAGAGTGATAGATAGATAGATAGATAGATAGATAGATAGATAGATAGATAGATAGAGTGATAGATAGACAGATAGATAGATAGATAGATAGATAGATAGATAGATAGATATATAGATAGATAGAAGGAGATATATATAGATAATTAGAGAGATAGATAGATAGATAGATAGATAGATAGATAGATAGATAGATAGATAGATAGATAGATAGATAATTAGAGATATAGATAGATAGATAGATAGATAGATAGATAGATAGATAATTAGAGAGATAGATAGACAGATAGATAGATAGATAGATAGATAGATAGATCTCCCCTCCCCTGTATCTTCCTCCCTCCTCCCCTGTGTCTTCCTCCCCCATCTCCCCTGTGTCCTCCTCCCCCTCTCCCCTCCTCTGTGTCTTCCTCCCCCACTCCTCTGTGTCTTCCTCCCCCCTCTCCCTTGTGTCTTTTCCCATAGCAGCTCCCATCCCTAGGACCCTAGATACTATCTCTACATAGCAGCCAGTACCTATCAGCAGCCATCTTCACAGCCACCCCTCTTAGCACCCAACTCACATAGCATCCATCCTCATATTTCCTTTGCACTCCCTCACAGAGCCCACACTCTGTACTTTACTGTCATCTAGCCCTGGATCTCTCCCCTCTTCCCTGATACACATCCCAAGCACTGCTCTATACAGTCACCTCTTAGAGATTCAGTAGAAATGCTCTTTTTTAAAAGGCATCAACCAATTTCTGTCCAAGGGGGGTATCTAGCCAAGGAGGCCAAGGGGCACTGTGGTGGGTTGGACTGGGGTGCGGACCCTCGGAAAACCCCTAATTTAAAGAAAAAATGAAATGAAAAAAAATTATGCAGCACTGCTTTCTCAGAGGAGGGCCCTGATGCCATGCATCATCTGTATCACTAGTAGCCCCACCCCTGGGCTAGTGCTATTTAAAGGGCAATGTAAGCATTTTTCATGTTAATTCTGTATTTTAGTTCATCATTAACTAACTTTAAAAATGCATGTGCATACAGCAGCAAAGCCCTGCCAGAAAATATAATTTAAAAACACACTATACCCTATTAATTGGCTACTACTGTCCCTCTTCCCAGCTCTCTCATTGTCCTGGGCACTACTGAAAAGAAAGCACCCATTTCAGCTGAGATAACATCACAGACATTACCAGAGTACACACAGTGTACAGAGAAACATGTATTACTATTTTGAATGTTTAAGCAAATTAAAATAAAAGCAAGTTGATTTTTTTTTGTGTGTAAAAAATCAACAGCCTTATTCAATTGCTATTCAGCAAATTTAAAAGGGCTCTATTTAAGCACACAGCATATTTTTTTCACAGAAGTTTTTAGTTAGTGAAGACCTTGCTTTTAGATTGAAGTTCACTAACTAAAAACTTCTGTAAAAAAAATATGCTGTGTACTTAAATAGAGCCCTTTTAAATTTACAGAATCTCAATTTAATAAGGCTGCAAGTTTTGAAATGCTTACAGCCAGCTCTTTCAAATGCATGATGCTCATTTGTAGATCATTGGATTGGTTTAAAATCATGGAATCCTAGAGGTATATTGTAGAGGAATCCTAGAGGTATATTGACATGTGATCCAAGAGGTTTATCTATATACAGTGTTAGATGTATGTTAACAAGGACTACTATGTTGACTATTATGTTAATGTAACTTTTTTCACTTTTGCTTTATTCATATTGTTTTATGCGATTTATGTTAAAAAAAATTAAAAAAATGTTTAAAAAGGACTACTATAATTTAGGGGGGAAAAAATCATGCATTTGTGAAGTATGTAACTAAGAATATCAGCATCTGTTTAAATCATAAACATAAAACTGTTTTGTGAATAAAATGTTCCATTTTGTCTGACAACATTTCCTCATATTTTAGCGTGCTTATCTATGATAATGGTGGGGAAGCAGGGAGAGAAATTTGTTATATTATTGAAGCTGATATTATTTGACACCTATCCCTTCCCTAGAAATGCTTAGACGTAGTCAGCTTGCAAAGAAACCTGCAAGTCCTGCTCTTGCAGAAATGTAAATGCCCCTCTTATGCAACATTCACAGAAGTATTATGGATGCTTCTATGTACCCGCAGAGGCATCAACATTTACTTACTTTTTTTTCTAATTATAAACTAGCTTGATCAGTTTTTTCATGTCTAGTTAGGATCTTAGTCACCATACAGTGGACTCGCATACAGAATCCTATAGATTTAACAGTATAGAAGCTTACATGTATATGAGTATGAAACCATAGCTGAGGCTTGTCCACATGTAATTGTAGGTGTTTGCCAGCACAGAATCCTAGATATGTGTCAGTATGTCACCCTCACTTATTAATGCATCATTTTCTGCTGCTTGAGATAGTGAATATATAATGTATTCTGGTAACAAGAAGAGGGTTGTGTTATAGGGCAATGAAGGATATGATATGACATAAGACCAGTTTGTCTTTTTTTTTGGAAATGCATTAAATGCATGTTTCCCATATTTACTATAAACCTTGGAAATATGTTGACAATGAAAATAAAAGGACATGACAGGATGAGTGGCAGAATTGTTTCCAGAACACAAACGGTGAACACTTAAGGACATTATTTCTTGGTATGTGCAGTATGCATTATATCACACAAAGTAATGTGTAAGGTATGTCTCTGGGTCACTAGAGATGCACTGACTAGATCATCAAAGGACATGTAAGTAATATGTATATTAGGACCTCTGTAAATGTACTGATCATAGCATCGGGTATATCATCTTTATGTACTGCATATATCATCATAACAGAACTGGGATTTAAATCTGCAATTTTACACATTTATCTTAAAGGGATATGTAAATTTGCGGGATTATGAATGTATCTGATAGAGGAGAATATATACTAAGCTTTCATATGGGTTATGATAAGGTATGATGTGCTGTGACACCAATTTCTCTTTTAGGAAATAGAGCATATTGAATAAAGTGATGCTTAAAAGTATATATAAGTTTCCTGTGTTTCAAATGTTGAACAACAGCCAGTGATTATCATAAAAATATGTGTTATATAGATTAGTTCAATGTACTTACAAATTTATATGCAGGAAAATAAAATCCAGCTTTGTACACCCACAGGGAGCTTACATAAGGAAGCACACAGAGGAGAGCAGCCAGGTACAGAGTTTGACCATTTTGGTAGAAAAAGACTTTACAAATGTATCAGCTGCCTGAACCTCCTCCTGATTGGCCAAGACAAATTATGAATATTATAATAATTTAGCCTGGGTTTAAAGGGGGTGTTAGCTCTGATTTTCAACTGTCAGAAATTACAGGAAATTTTGCTAACTTCAAAGTAAGTGTTTAAATATATGGTATTTTGCATGCACTGATTCTTCTCTATCAAATGCACTCATAATCCAGGAAACTTAGATATGCCTTTAAATCTCCCTTCTCATCGCATGCTCTATGACTGCTTGGCAAATACCCCCCACTCATTTTATAGCTAATCATTTATTTAAAAAACACACTAAGCTCCATGATATAGCCACTATAGTGACCATTTAACCAGTAATTTAAAGTTCAACAATTTTCTTTCATGCATTTTAGAAGAAAATTCTAAACATTACAAAATTAAATTGTCTTACACACCAAGAGCTGCATGGGTTAAACAACTTTAAATAATTTTTCCCTTTTTTCCTTTCTTCAATAAGTTTCTCCAAAGCTACAAAGTATTTTGTGGCTGTTGCTGTTTTGCTAAACATAGACATACCTAGAACTGTCCCTCTTTTGATGGGAAATTTCCCCTAGGTCCCAATATAAAAAGAAAAGTCCCATTTAACAAAACAAAACCCTGCATTCCAGTCTTGACCATGCCCCACTTTCTTGCCACAATTTCCTTTGGTCCTTCCTTGTGAAAATCTCGAAGAGAGATAGAAGCTTGATGTGTCAATTCTATGGAATATATACATATGACACATCAAGAATTGACACATCCAGCTTCTATCTTTCTTTGATAATATATATAACAGAGACAATGATGGGGAGGGACATTTATAATCCATCATAGAGTTGTATATACTAAGCTAATATATTTTAGACTAGTTGTTAGAAAAGAACACTCCAGTTGTTAGGACACACAATTATGCTCCACTAACCTATCCTCCTGCCTCAAATCCTTCAAAACCTCAATAAAAACTCATCTATTTAAAGAAGTATATCACCTTCAGCCATACTTTACACAATATATTGTACCTCACCTTTCTATACCTCGCCCATACCCTCTAGACTGTAAGTTTGCAAGTTTTTAGTCTTATTGGGTGCTTTAGAGAAAGTACTTTGTATGCTTGATTTTAAACTCAATAACAGGGCCCTCGATTCTTTCATAATTTGTTGTTTGTTTTTTACTTGTATCTACCCTGTTTAGCTCTACAAATAAAGGTTAATAATAATACATAATAATAATAATAATAATAGTACTTGAATGTCTCCTTTGTCTCTCCCATATACATTTTCTACATATCCAACTAAGAGGATTAACATATCTGTCTGTTATATCAAAGGGTGTCTGTCTCAAGTTTAGTACTATAGGGATAGGTTGGATAATATTGCATAGTGAGACATAATATTAAGGTTTGTAGAACAAAATATCATTGAATTACACATCAACATATACTATTCTGGCTTGCCATATTTAATAAAGATTAATTAAGGAAACTGTAGGAGTGGACATAGAACTGTAACAAAGAGAAGTGTAAATGACTATGCTTGGAAAACACAGCAAGAATATGAGCAATATGGAGTCTCCTTCTCTCCTCTCACTCTCTCTTTATATCTCTCTTCTTAATTAATGTATATTCTGTCTATTCTCTCACTTCCACACCCTATTGTTTCCTCTCACTCATTTCCACTCTAATGCACAATTCTATTTTACACCTGTTTGCCAGTTCCTGAAGTCTATTTCCAACTGTATGACTGTCTCCCAAGTCTATATATTTAAACACTGTCATCTTTCAATGTATGTTTGATTAACCCCTGTCTGACTGTTCCACAAGTCTGTCTGATTAACCCTTCTCTGGCTTTTCATCCAGTATGATTAACATATGTCTTCCCATTTCCTAAGTCTGTCTGGTTAATCCATGCCTGCCAATTCCCTGATTTCAGATGATTAACCTGTGTGTCATCTTCAAGAACCCAAGTCCATTTAATGAACCCATCCATTCCCCAAGCCTGTCTGAATAACCTATGTCTGATAGATGACTAATTCTGTCTATTTAACCATTGCATGCAAGTATAGCAAGTCAGTTTAACCCCCTATGGACTGATTCCTAGGTTTGGTTTATTAACTCATTTTTGGCCATGGGTCTATTTGGATCATTGTAGTCTATTGTATAATTGTAGTTAAAGGCATATCTAAATTTCCTGGATTATAAATGCATCTGATAGAGGAGAATCAATAGTGCATGTAAACATTTTTTGCATGAAAACATATTAATATAAACATTAAGAAACTCACCTTGATGTTTGCTAAACATCTTGAGTTGGCAAGTAGCATCTTTTGTGAGTTAATACCTCTGAAATTCCCTGCTAAAATTAGCAAAAAAATGCATAATTAATTTTGTCCAATGACAGGCAGCTAGTACTTTTTAATACAATGTAACAATCAGTGATGGCAGTTTGTGCAGGAAGGAATCATGGGATATGTAGTCACCCTGTAGAAGGAAACAGGAAGAGCCAGACACTGATATGTAAATCTCTGCATTGATCTGCTGCAGTAAAGGGTTTAAATATGTATTTGAATGCAGTGTTTCTATTGGTAGGTACCAGGTGGGTATGTAAGCAGCTCAGGGGGTGTGGAAAACAAGTTTTATTTTTAAATAGAATAAATCTGTGTGTGTACAAAATGACTCCAAGCAATGTCTGTGTGTGATATAAGCAGCATGTATTAGATGAGAGAAAGGTAAGAACAGGGAAACTTAGATATAACTTTAAGGAAATAAATCAAGATGTACTCACTAACAACATTAAATCTTAATTTTACAAGATTATTTTTATGTATTTAGGTGTAGGTGGAGGAAGGTAACACATTTAAATTGGTTATATCATTGGATGATTAGTTTACTATTTGACACCTGCCCTCTTTGGACTGCACATAGTCAGCACTAGGTAGTCACATTTAGCATGCCCAGTCTTATTTCTGCAGTAAACTTGCACTGAGACAATAATCTGAAAGCCCCAGTGGATAATCCATAATTATTGGTAATAATCTTTCATAAAGAAGAAATATGAATCTGTATTTCAGGTGGATCAGAAAGGCCGGCTGACACCTATACATTGCAATCTTCTATGTTAATTTAGTGTAGATTTTTTTTTATTACATTCAACTCATAAATTCAGTGTTATTAACATTATTACCTATAGTTTTAAATGATACCATATTGGAAACTTAATCATTCATTGCAAAACAGTGTCATTTCCCATGATTCTTTGTTGATACTTTTAATGCACAAACATCATGTATTAGGCAATCTCTTCTTGGATGACATCATTAGGAGATTTAAAAGGCACCAAAACTCCTTGGCCCTCATTCAATTGCGATTTGGCCAATTGAATGGTGCTCTAAATAAGCACATAACATATATTTTTTTAATAATTTTTTAGTTATTGAAAACCTTGCTTTTAGATAGATGCTTACTAAGAAAAAACTTACTTAAAAAAATATGTTATGTGCTTATTTAGACCCCTATTCAATTGGCCAAAATAGCAATTGAATGAGGGCCCTTGTGTCTGACTGTTGTGGGTGGAATTCAGGGAATTCTCAGCAATAGTAAATAAAATAAAGTATGTATTAGATTTCATTACTTTGCCTTTTTGTTTGGGATTTTCACAGTAACTAAAAGCTCCTCTTAACACAGCCATCAGTTACAGTTTTCTTAATATAAATCTTTTATGGGCCATGTTTATAAACAATATGTTATTAGGACTTCTAAAGTTCTTAGTAGTTTGAACTGAGTGACCTTGAAGGATTATAGACTGTAAATATCTATTAACCACATTCATTATATATAGTGTCTGTGCAGTTCTAAAATTGGCAATAATTAATAAAAAATCTCCCTGATTAGCCCATCTTTATATCAAGGATGGGGGTATTTACTAAGCATCTGAGGTGAGAAGGTTCCCCATAGGAAATATTGCATAGTAAATCAAGGGATGCACATGAGATATTTATAAATGTTTCCCTTTATAAAATAAATCCAAATCACCTACATTAGTAAATAAAAAATGCCCATCATCTATTATACCTATCCAGGTATAAAATGATCGAATATTTCTGTCATTTAATTCCAGGTGAATACTAGAATTAAATAAAACAAATATTAACTCAATTTATGGCTTATCTCCCTGCAATTTTGTGCATTATTTTATTTTATGGCATCTTATGTTTCAGGTTTTTTTTTCTTCTTTTTATTAACAAAATTCAAAAACAAAGTGTCAAACATATATAATAACAAAAAAAAGTGTTTTTACAAATAAAATTATCCCTTATTTTTGGTAAGTGTGGTTTTATGTATTGTATATCAGTTCTATTCGGGAAAATTTAAAATAGTTGGTTGTGAATTTAATTTGCCGTAAAATCTTTTCATATTTTGAAGACTTAAATAAACTAATGTGGAGATTTGAATTGATGGAAAAAATTATGTTTTTAAGAAAGGTGTGATACCCTAATCTGTGTCATAGTCACTTCTGCATTGTGTTGTTGTTTTGGGGGGTTTGTGTCTAATCTACATATTGTGTAATATATTACCTTGTATTTTATGTCCAAAATAATATCTATATAGAAGCAACTAAATATTTTAGCTTCAAATAACACTTATAAAGATGTAATAAAGGTGAAATATAACAATTATCACACTATTATTATTTTACGGGCATACATGTACATAAACAGAATATTATATATAATTACCGGCTTTATTTTGATTTTTTTATTATAGTTATGATATTATAGGATTATTTTTATATTTGAAATCTAGCAATTTCATGAAGAATAACTTTTTTTACCCCCAAATGTGTCTTTTTCTCAGTTTATTCCAGCCCAGACACATTTATATTTAATTATATTTTGCTATCACATATTCTATATTTCCACCATAAATAGCCAGGATCAGTAAGGATATTGTTTGTGATTTGTGATATTAACCTGTTATCTGCCAGATTGGGCTATATTTCTGCCATAAATAGCCAGAATCAGCTAAGATAAAAGTAGATATTGTTTGTGATTTGTGATATTAACCTGTTATCTGCCACATTGGGCTACATTTCTGCCATTAATAGCCAGAATGAGTAAGGATAAAAGTAGATATTGTTTGTGGTATTAACCTGTTATCTGCCAGACTGGGCTGAGATGTATTTGAAGGGTTAACAAAACGAGGAGCAGAGTTCAGCCCAATATCTTGTGCCAGACACACGAATTTAAACATTATTTCCGGTTTATCAAATCTTCCCCTGATTTCATTTTCAGAACAATGATACCCTGCTATGGGCCTTTGATCCTTACTGCCCCTGGGTGACCCTATCTCACCAAATTTCCTTTTCATGCCACAACAGCTAATGCACTTATAGGTTTCATGCATTGATTCATTTCCATACTATGTTACATGTTAACACAAAATATGTGATCATCTTATAAGAAAAATATGGTTTGAACCATTAATAAAACATGTAAGAGAAAAAATAATGCTTGAACAAAGTAATATATTAATAATAATAATAGTTAGAATTATTATAAGAGCAATTCGTTCATAATGCATTGAATATGCCAACAATCCTATAAAAAAAACTGTATGGTATGTGTGAGTAATTAATAAATAATGCTTATTGGCTGAGAATGAATAAAACTTATTATAACAACAACCACCGGTATTATGGAAAGACCAAACCATAAATCCACAGCACTAGAATGTAAATGTATATATATATATATATATATATATATATATATATATATATATATATATATATATATATATATGCTCAAGTTGTATAACTAACTTTATTTCATTCATTAAAAATAATTTGTATTTATTAAAGAAAACATAAGTAAAAAGCAAAGAACAACAAAGCCCTAAGTAAAATAATTATATTTTAAATTATACATAATTTAATAGAAAATAACTTTTACAAGTGGATAATATAAAGTTGAAAATAACAAGCATATTGTATAAAGTTATGATTAAATGTCCAGACCCTAAATCCACAGCACTAGATTACAAATTAATATATACTTCTAGTAACAGTTTGTATAATTTTTTTTTGTTTCGTTGGGTTTATTTATACTAATTCGTGTTTCATAATGATCAATAAATAGTTTTTTTATATCCAAAAATGGTATTGATTTTAACTTAACTTATTGGCTTTAATTCAGCATCGCCTTATAATAATTAAGTTTCATAATGATAAATAAATAAAGCTTTTTTTAAAGCCAAAAATTGTATGGATATTAATGTATAATCTTCTTATAATAATTCGTGTTTCATAATGATAAATAAATATTCTTTATATCCAAAAATTGTAATGATTTTAACTTATAATCGTTTTATAATTCGTGTTTCATAAGAATAAATAAAACAAGCTTTTTTTTATATCCAAACGTTTAATTGATTTTTAATTTAGAATCATCTTACAAACATTTCATGAGTTCAAAAATATATAAATGAACAATTATATAAATGAAAATGACTCAGACAAAGTACAATTTATTGAGATAGTTAAGGGAAACATAAATGCAATTGTTTGTATATCCAAACATTTAATTGATTTTAATTTATAATCATTTTATAATAATTCGTATTTCATAATGATAAATAAAAAAAGCATTTTTTTATATCCAAAAATGTATTGATTTTAATTCAGAATCGTCTTTTAATAATTCCATTTCTTAATGATAAATAAATAAATAAACCTTTTTATATATACAAAAATTGTATTGACTTTAATTTATAATCATCTTATAATAATTCGTGTTTCATAATGATAAATAATTCGTTTTTTTATATCCAAAAATTGTATTGATTTTAATTTATAATCATCTCACAAACCTCTTAATGAATTCAAAAATATATAAAGGAACCATTATATAAATGAAAAAAAAATGACTCAGAAAAAAGTACAATTTATGAAGAAAGTTTAAGAAAACATAAATGCAATTGTTTGTATATCCAAACGTTTAATTGATTTTAATTTATAATCATCTTACAACCATTTGAATGAGTTAAAAAATACATAAATGAACCATTATATAAATGGGAAAAAAATTACTCAGAAAAAAGTACAATTTATTGAGAAAGTTAAAGGAAACATAAATGCAATTGTTTGTATATCCAAACGTTTAATTGATTTTAATTTAGAATAATCTTGCAAACATTTTAATGAGTTCAAAAATATATAAATGAAAACGACTCAGAAAAAAAGTAAAATTTATTGAAAAAGTTAAAGGAAACATAAATGCAATTGTTTGTACATCCAAACGTTTAATTGCTTTTAATTTATATTCATCTTGCAAACATTTTAATGTTTAGGAAACATAAATGCAATTGTTTGTAATGAAGAATTCCTAGTGAAAATTTGTTAAATGAGGTTAGATTTATTTAGTTGTATCCACAGCACTACATTAAGAATAGCAGTGGAGTGATAAAGAAAGCCAAAAAAAATCAGTAACGATAAATGATCATTTATGTGAAAATATAAAAAAAAAAATGAAAATAAAGCCCTAAACTGTAAATTATTTCAGAAAAAAAAATAAAAAAGAATTTATGGGAATAAATGATCAGCTTCCAGACCAAATATAATGATTTGTCTCTCTTTGCTTTATTTATTTATTTTTTCCTTTCATGTAAATAATCTAAAACGCCTTGGGAGATCATAACCTTTTCAATGAATCCCTCCAACCTGTCTTTGAAGATTCTGACTTTTCAAAGACCTGTATGTGGAGCTGGCAGGTCCTGCCTGACCCCTGCAATGTAATAAAGCAGATATTGCAGCGAATCATTGGACCAGATCCGTGTAGTGATCTCAGCTCTATGATCTCTGAGCTGTTCATTCACAAATCCTCTTCAATGCTTGGACTAGCAGCCACTAGGGCTCCCCCTCCAGCCCTGCATGCTGTGACGTCACACATGAATATTGCATTAGCTGCCTCTACATACAAAAAAAAATCACCAGCCCCCTGCAATGTCCCCTCTGTTTGTTTCCTTAAGATCTAATTTATAAATCCCACAAACACTTTGATTTACTTAAAGGAGTCAAATAAACAAGAGCTTGAAAGACTTGCTGGCAAAATGTCACAATATGAAAGTTAATGAAAACTTAAGGAAATAGGCCATGACCTCTCAAATTACTTTTATTTGCTATTTTGCACACACAGCATGTTAAACTTTGTCAGCTTTGCAATTTTATAACTCACACATATAATATTTTTTTTAGATTAGGAGAGGCATAGGAAATAAGGGGATGAGGGGGCCAAATCCCCCCCAAATTAAATGACCTTTGAACTTCCTGTCCAGGGAATGGAGTTAAATGCCCCCCCCCCCTGATTTTTGGGGGGCTCCTACGCCAAAAAACAGGCAATGCAAAAAAGAATATGTTTTATAATAATTATATATCATATTACTTTTGTATTGCCTGTTTTTTTAGTTAATACAAAAAACATTTCCATGGTGAAAATGTTTCTTGTAGTAGTTAAAAAAACAGGCAATACAAAAAAAAATATGTTTTGTATTGCCTGTTTTTGTTTTTTTTAACTAATACTAATTATTAGTATTAGTTAAAAAAAGAGGCAATACAAAATATAACAAGAATAGATAAAAACATAAATATATTATTTTATTAAAATAGTATGCGGCTTGAAATACTATAGTTTGTAAAATATTAAGGAGAAAAAACGTATTTTACCAGCTATTTCAATGTACTATTGAATTAAAAAATATTTTTTAGAATTAAAGCTGTTCTAGCTGCTTCGAAAAACAAAAATATTACAAATTAATTCTAGTTTTTTTAGTTTATGTGTTTTACATTTTACTTGATGTTTTGAAAGGTTCATTTTTTTTATTTATTATTTTAAGAATTATTTATTTTGAAACCTGCACACATAATTTATCTTTGTTCAGTGAAAATAAATGCGAGTGAGATATGTGTATTTCTAGATTTTGTATATACATTTTTTATAACAAATCAATTTAAAGATGAGTTTCTTAAGAAACAGTTCTTAATAGACATAAGAAAATGTCAGATTTTCAGATCTGAGAGAGGTTAACATGAGGAGGTCTTGGGTGTGGATTAACCTTTTGTGATGCAACCCAAATTATTCTTCATGGTAGGGAAGCAATTTTAAATCCACCAGGGACAGGCTGAACAAAGGAAACGGAAATTGATCCTAATTCGGAAAAAATAATATAAAAACAAAATATGCTAATGAAAGAAATTAGTATTCTATGCTATGGTAGGAGGAGAAAAAAAAAGAATTTAAAATGCAATAAGTGTTAGCTGTACAACGCAGAAAGCAGATGGGCTGTAAATAATAAACTCTTGCTTGTGCATTGCTAAATAAACTTGTTTATTTGTTTTTTTAAAGAAATTAAATATTTTTCAGTTATTATAAAACAAAATAAAAAATTTAAATTGAATTTGGTGATAGCAGAACTTCCTATTTCGTGAGATATGGTGTAAAAACAGCAATTCTAGTTTACACCAACAGCCTTATTAAATTGCAATTCGGCCAATTGAATAGGGCTCTATATAAGCACAGAGCATATATTTTACAGAAGTTTTTAGTTAGTGAAGTCAAGATCTTCACTAACTAAAAACTTCTGTAAAAATAAAGTAAAAATATGCTATGTGCTTATAGAGCCCTATTCAATTGACCGAATTGCAATTTAATAGGGCTGTAACTCTGTTCAAAATCTCATTAGCCAATTAGGGATTAGTTAAAATAACTGTTTAAGCATGCAATGCACACATTCACAGCAGTTTCTTATTAATTGTTGTCATTTGTTTTTGTTTACAAAAGTTACAGTTTATCCCATTGTGAAACATAAAATAACTTTTCTGATTAGTTTCCTTCGAATAATTACCAAATGACCACAATTAAGGTTTTTTCATACAATAAAAAAATTACTGTAGTTAATATGTTTTTTTAAAAATCCCCCTTATATATTTTTTGAAGTGAATTGATTTAGGTAATTAGAGGGTTCTGCTGTTTCTTTTAATGCTCTATATGAGGAGGTGTAAATCCAAAGGAATTTAGGAAAAAATTAACTACATGTGTGAGAAGTCTTGGGATGGATCTAATTTCCCCATTTCTTGTCTGTGTTAATTCTTTAAATGCACATTATAGTCACACCAAAAAAGCTGTTTTGTCTGTAAGGATTAGCTTGTATATGCAAGAGAAACCCCCAAAGTATCTATATAAACCATTAGGAGAGTGCATCTGATAAGTCTCCTGGAAAGATTACATCAGGATGAAGCTCTGCCATATATATATATATATATATATATATATATATATATAGGCTGTTATAATAGGTAAGTTACTCTACTTACCAACAGCCTTATTAAATTGCGGCCAATTGAATAGGGCTCCATATAAGCACATAACATATTTTTTTACAGAAGTTTTTAGTTAGTGAACTTCTATCCAAAAGCAAGGTCTTAACTAACTAAAACTTAAAAAAAAATATGCTATGTGCTTATATAGAGCCCTGAATTGCAATTTAATAAGGCTGCTAATCTGTATCATTCCCTACATTTCATGGTCGCCTATGCCTTTAACATTCGATCTAGCAGATCACAAGGAGTTAATAAATCTCAAGTTACTACTGAATACTTCAAGACGTTTAGGTGCTGTGCAGATGCCCAATTGTGGGAAGAAAACCAGTACATTTACTTATGGCAGTTTTGGGGCAATTTGCAGCCAGGGATTTTGGATTAGTGTAATATGTTCCTGAATTTCTACTTTATTGTGATTTTTTTTCAGTGTTGTGAGTTATTTGCAGTATCCTTTAATCTTTCTCCTACCAAAAAATAACGAAAAAATATAAAATCACCATGCTCATTTATCAAATAAACTCAGTATTTTAATGTAAAAATAAAATCAGAATGGTTGCTATTTTTACTATAAAATATATAATATATATAGTAAGTATTAGTTTTTCTATAGCAGTGCTATAGAGTAACTTTTTTCTAGTACCTGGGATTATTTTGTAAATTGTACATAATCTTTATATAGATACTATAAAATCATTAGAGCATTTGTTAAATTATTATGTTAAATATTAAAATTGTTTCTCATTGTTTGTATTTTAGTGATTAAATGGAGAAAGTTAATGCACACATTGCAATATTATTATTCTAAGCTTTTGGGATGAAACCGTGTGATTTAGGTAACCTATAGTATTTATATAGTAATGGGGACTAGATATTGATATAAGAAGCCCCTGGTCTATGTTGTTCTTTGGAGTCTATGTACCAGTCGGGTTAACATGTGATAAATAGGCTCAATGGAATGACATGGGAATTAGTGGTATTAACGCTGGCTCTTTTCTCTACTTTTGGTAAATGTTGCCAATTGCTGGGTTATACGTAATAACCAATAACCTAACAAATTGTTTCCAAATAATGTATTACATTTGCAAAAATAATGCCGAAATGCAACGTTTTGGCGACACAAATATATTTTACCTCCGATGTTATTATATTAGTATTTTCTAGATACCCCTAATCTACCTTAATAGGGTCACTGCTGTGTATTCTAGTTCAGATAAATAAGAAATCCGGGTTTTAGTGACTGAAATCAGACTTTATATCATAGTGGCAAAATCACACTTATATAGAGATGGATAGTGTAGAGATGATATAGATAGATAGATAGATAGAATAAAATATAGATAGATAGAAAGATAGATAGATAGATAGATAGATGATAGATAGATATAATAAAATATAGATAGATAGAAAGATAGATAGATAGATAGATAGATAGAGTGATAGATAGATAGATAGATAGATAGATAGATAGATAGATAGATAGATATATAGATAGATAGATAGATAGATAGATAGATAGATAGATAGATAGAGAGATAGACAGATAGATAGATAGATAGATATACAAACAGAAAGAAAGATATATAGATAGATATATAGATAGATAGATAGATAGATAGATAGAGTGATATATAGATAAATAAATAGATAGATAGATAGATAGATAGATAGATAGATAGATAGATAGATAGATAGAGTGATAGATAAATAGATAGATAGATAGATATAGATAGATAGATAGATAGATAGATAGATAGATAGATAGATAGATAGATAGATAGTGTGATTGATAGATAGATAGATAGATAGAGTAATAGATAGATAGATAGATAGATAGATATATGGATAGATAGATAGATAGATAGATAGATAGATAGATAGATAGATAGATAGATAGATAGATAGAGTAATAGATAGATAGATAGATAGATAGTGTGATAGATAGATAGATAGATAAATAGATAGATAGATAGATAGATAAATAGAGTGATAGATAGATAGATAGATAGATAGATAGATAGATAGATAGATAGATAGATAGATAGTGTGATAGATAGATAGATAGATAGATAGATAGATAGATAGATAGATAGATAGAGTGATATATAGATAAATAAATAGATAGATAGATAGATAGATAGATAGATAGATTGATAGATAGATAGATAGAGTGATAGATAAATAGATAAATAGATAGATAGATATAGATAGATAGATAGATAGATAGATAGATAGTGTGATAGATAGATAGATAGATAGAGTAATAGATAGATAGATAGATAGATAGATATATAGATAGATAGATAGATAGATAGATAGATAGATAGATAGAGTAATAGATAGATAGATAGATAGATAGATAGTGTGATAGATAGATAGATAGATAGATAGATAGATAGATAGATAGATAGATAGATAGATAGATAAATAGATAGATAGATAGATAGATAAATAGAGTGATAGATAGATAGATAGATAGTGTGATAGATAGATAGATAGATAGATAGATAGATAGATAGATAGATAGATAGATAGATAGATAGATAGATAGATAGAGTGACAGATAGATAGCTAGATAGATAGATAGATAGATAGATAGATAGATAGATAGAGTGATAGATAGAGTAATAGTTAGATAGATGTTTTTTTACATATAATTGTCATCAAAGTTTGAATCAACGATCTCAATATATTGTACATTAATCTGTATAAATAATAAACAGCTTATAAATATAATTTAATATGACTGCCCAATTATAGATTAAGCCTAACTATTCTATAACCAGGACTAATACTGGTACCTGGCTTACACCTCAGTGTTATTTAGTGTATAATCTGTACACATGATAATACACATTTTGTTCTACGATTATTTTTGGAAATGCAACTGATCCAGATACAAAAAAAGCTGACACTGCAAATGTAGTAAAGTAATAACTAAGGAGGGGTGGAGACATCTTAATACCCTCTCTTACCTATACATCACTACAATTATCTTACAGACTTATTACAAAGCATGGTGAATCTTACATATATATACACTGACATGCCAATCCATATATACAGACATGCCAATCATCTGGAAAAGAAATGTCAGGACAGCCACAAAATATTCACATTGACAAGAAGTGATTGTCACTGAAACCAGTCAATAACATATAATATTACATTATTAGAGCCTGCATTAGAAACCCATGGTATAATGAAATGGTTAATAATAGTACTGCTGCTTAAAATATCAACACTCCCAAACACAGAGTTTTTTTATTTTATTTTTTTATTTCAACATTACCAAATACAGAGTTATTGTAATTTTTTATTATTTTTTAATTTATTCACATTTATTCCAAGTGCCATGGTTTATGATAACATAGGCACCAGGCTTATGACAGGGTCCATTACAATCCAGTTTTAAACATACTTAAGGAGTAGGAGGCCCTGTCTTCAGAAAGAGTCATTTACACTAAGATAAGAACAAACTATTATCTCTAAAGGGTTTGTAACCGGACTATATTATTTTTATATATTTGCAAAAATAGTATACAATGTGCAAAAAATAAATATTTTGCCTTTTATACTTTTTTTTTTGTGTCAACACACCCATAAAAAGCCATAAATCATGATGACATTTAGCGCAAATATATAGCATGGGGTTGTTGTGTATTGTGTAGCTTAGTTTTACTGTGATTTTGGTGACAAATAGTACATCCATGTGTATTTAACACAATATCATTTAATTTAATAATTCCACAATAATCTAAACAACTGGTAAATTAATGTGTGAATTAACTAAATATCTATTTTATTCTGATGAAGGCACAACTTACAGCAGAAACGTTGTTTGATTAAAAAAATGTTTTAAGTGTTAACTTGGCATAGTTAATTGTGTTTTTTTTTATACAATACAGTTTATATTCCAATTAAATTTAACATGAAATCCCTATGAACTCTATCTAAAAGTCTGTGGGCTGGACACTGTAAATGAAACCGTGGAAAGTTATTTGCTTTACTTTACTTTTGCCCTAGGGAGAAATATTTTCAGAGTAACACCTTTAATAAATGTAATTATGGGGTGTTGCTAGCCAGCGAACGAAAGTAATTGGAAAATATTTCTTTGGCGACAGAAAGGTATAGCTTCTGGTATAACACACAAAAGCAGCTAAGAAGATCTGTCCATTCATATGGCCATACATGACACACCCTGTTTCGGGGAACTCCCTAATTTTCCTTTTCCAGAAGCATCTGGGAAATGTAGATTATGTTTTGGAGATTTTTGTATCAATTTGGACATACTTATTAGTGGAGTACATTATTATATGAATTATATGAATTCCTCTGATTCCTGTTGTTGTTTTATTTATATTAATTACAAGAAAGAAAATATTCCATCACCAAATCAAATCAAATTTGGCCTTCTATAATTATTATTGTTTCATACCTCAACAATAAATAGTCTGTTAAATAATCAGTATAGTCCATTACTCAGGTACCCATGGTCTTCATAATAATTAACATAAATAACTTTACTAAATCATTATCATCATCATCATTCTAGCCTACATCCTTATAATAATCAGAGTTTTCACCACACCATCATCATCACCAACATCATCATCACCAACATCATCAATAATCATCATTATTTTCAGCTTTACTTAGTAACATCACCACCATCAGTACAACTAATATCATAATCATCATTATCTTTATCATAAACAGTACCATTAGCACTCTGTTTATGATGAACATTATCTTGATGATCATCAATAGTACCACCACCAGCATCATCATCATATGACCTTCATCATTAACATCATTTTTGTATCATCATAACCATCATTATAACTTTTACCATTAAAATCGTAAGTATCATCATCATGTTTATCATTATAATAATAATCATAATTATAATAATCATAAAAAAATCATAATTATCATCATCATCTTAATAATCATAATAATAATATTCATACTCATCAGGATCATAATTGTCATCATCATAATCATCATCAAAATCATCATCAAAATCATCATCATCATGCCAGAAGTAACATGATCCCTATCATCATGATCATAATCATCATCCTTGAATCATCATTATCAGTAGTGATATCATCATCATCATAATCATTGTCATAATAATCATCATTATCTTCATCTCTACCTTTAACAGAAATAGTATAACCATTAGCACTGGGATTATTATCACCATCCTGGTATCATCATCATCATTATAACCTTAATCATTAAAAAACTAAATATCAGCATCACCATAAAAATCATCATCATATCATTAGTCAAAAATAATCTTAAAATATTGCAAAAGAATGGAGGGCCCAGTCTTTGAGCTTAAAATCAAACCTACATAGTGTTTTCCCACAGTACCTTACAATATTGAAAACTTGTAAACTTACAATCTAAATGAATCCTCATCATCATAATCATTATCATTGTCTTTACCAGAAATATCATCTTCACTATTATCACAATCATCATTGACTTCTTCCACATTATCAGAATCACCAGAGCTACCTCCATAGTAGAAACAGAATAGTCATAAAAATCAGTATAATCTTCATCATTATCATCATAACCCATATTACTGTCATCAGTATGTTATGATTATCATCAGTGCCATCAACATACTCATTAATAGAAGAATTATAGGGTGGATGGTGGCAGCAATAATAATAGTTGTAGCATTGGCAGCTCTTTTTGCACCTATGTAGAACTAAAAATCAGTATTTTTTTTTTTTGAGCAAATAGATAAAAAAATAAGAAAAGACAAAAAACAGTACATTTGTGTGCACATTTGCATGCATAACAATAAGTTAAAAAAACAAATTCCCTGCTCAGAATCTCTAGTTATACAGTATTTGCACTGCCCTCTGGGAAAGGGGGTGGGGAGATGCAAATGTGCTCACAATGCATATTCACTCTTTAATCCATTATAAATATGGCTCATTTATAGCATATGCCTGCCATTATAACACATAGTTTTGCAGAGCGCAGGGCAAGCACAGTATTTCTTGAGATTCTTAACAGGAAATACCTTTCTTAACTGAATCTTAGGTGTGCAAATGTACTATTTTTGGCTGTACCGTGTACGGTGGAGGACTTCTCTCACCCTTTTGCCCACCGTAAGCTAACATTATATGTATATATATATATATAGTGTTCTAAGTATACAATATTTAATTAAGTTATATTTATCTTAAGACATAGAAAAGATAATGAGGTCATCCCTGTCTTCAACTGGAAAAAAAAACATTCTTCTGTGGATAAAGGGTTAAGTAATTTCAAGGCAACAAACATTGGATTTGATTACTTGGGGGCAGCACAGCAAATATATACTGTTAGGTTGTGACCTTCTTGTTTTGAAAATATAGTTAGCTATGGGAATCCCACCACAGAGATCAAAATGTGCTTCTTTCAGTCACTGGAGAGAGATGTCTTTTCCACCTCCCCCAGCCTAAAACCCACAGAGGCATCCTATTACTCCAGCTGTCAGGACTAAGGATAGCCCTAATTACTAGCGCTCACTGTGTAAGTCAAATATAACATCCTCATCTGTGCACCCCACACCACTGTTTATTTGTACCCTTGGTTTAAATGCCTTTCCATGTCCCCTTAGGGTTACAGAAACCAACCTGGGTGCCTGTTTTCTTTAGTAGTCAGAGGCTTTCCACATGGCCGCCTGCTGAATTCTAATAAGCTACAGCTCAGTAAAAGGGCTGGGGGCTCCTGTGCACTAACAAAGACACCAATAAGGTGCTTCTGACCTTCTTCATGGCCATATGAAGATCCCCTGGAAGGTCCATGTATCTCAAAATGCCTTATCATAGTATATATAGATATATCTGAAATATGACCCTAACAGCATTGGCTTTCAAATATTTCCAAAATGGTAACAAATAAAGCCCAGGCCATCTATTGAATATGTTTTTTATTGATGAAAATATGTGAAGCTAAATATACTCTCGCCAAATGAGTGAGATGGAAATGTAATGCGCCACATATATTATTACCCATTGAAAAATGTTTTGGATCTCAAAAGGGGCCCTTATGGGTGATAGAAGATGATCAGCCAGTCCCCAAATCAAAAGGCACTGTCTCCGAGAGACAAGAACCCAAGGTTTCTTCTTGAAGTACCTTGAATGATGGGGTATATGATTGTATCTTAGGACATCACTCATTATTCTGTTTGTAGGAAGTATATTTTTATTTCAATATAAGTCAAGATCACATTTTGCTTTGGGACAGAAATGAGTAGCAGTCAAGTGCGACATAATATAGTTTGTATGGGCCTTATAAGATGATACACTGAATATTGATGAAAATAAATCACCCTCTGTATTAATATTCATCTTTGTTTGTATAGCGCAGGTATTGACACAGCAGCTGCTTTGGATCCATGAAAATAGCACCAGTGAGAGGTAGGGTTAAAGAAATGCAGTTAAATAACCCCATTTCCAATGTTATATGCGAGGGTAGTGATAAAACAGAGAAAATAGTGCTTTCACCACTGCAACCTAGGTTTGATTCCATCTTGTCACCACCCTGACAAGATGCATGGTTGGGCCTGGTCAGTACTTGGATGGGACACCACCTAGTAATAGCATAGGAATATGCTATGGCCCACTGGAGAAGAAACTGGCAACCCACCCCAGTATCTCCATGAAAATAAAGATGTGCCTGGTGTGTTATTTTCCATGAGGTCATAAAGAGTCAAAAACAACTGAACGACACAAAAAAAAAAAATCCCCCATTTATTTGATAAATTTACCAAATCATGAGGAGCTGACTCTCCTAGTCTAGATGGCTCTACTCTGGAGGAGATGGGTGTGCATTTTAAACATTGGGGACAGAGAGAGGCATAATGGAAACCAGTCTAGTCAGCAGCATTTAAGTCAATGGATATGAACAAATACTTTGTCTTAGTTGTAGCTTTTATGTATGAACGTGATCAACTTCTCCGAAATTATTCATTTTTTAAGTAAAATATTAAGTTTAGAAAAAGGGTTTAGAGTAAAGTGAAGTAATGGCTCCCACGGAATAGATTCTACACAAGAAAAATACTGCAGGCAGGTGTGTGAGTATGTATTGAGAATGAGGAAGATAAAGAGTTCATGAGTAGAGCGAGGTGGGCAGTTGGGGGAGTATTTGGAGGCAAGAAGAGCAATATAAGAGGTAAATGTTATTAATGGTTTTAGAAATAAAAGTCAATATTTTATCATGAATTCTGTATTCACTGTTGAGCCAGTTGAGAAATGGACCAAGTGTTGTAGAAGATGATGACCATAGTCTAGGATTGGTGAGTCATGTACAGGTATTTCTGACGCTAAGAGCATGGACAAACAATAGGAGTGGAGCTGAAAAAGGATGGCGTAACAGTAGCCAATGCTTATGTACTAAACACAACTTTAGCAATATTTACAAACCTATGCTTGACTAACCTTCTACATCTTAATTGACCAACTCATTTAGTCTGGTAACCACATTATTATTGGCCAGATATAAAAAAAATACTGTTATAAAATGTATATATATTTATTGTATGAAATAACTCCTGAAGATACATGGATTTACAGATGACTTCCCTGGTGTTTTATTTTAATAAATAAAGTACGCTCTCCCTGGCAGACAATAGGCCACAGAAAGCAGCTGGTGGGCCACATCTAGCCCACAAGCAGTCTGGTGTACTGGACTGTTCTACCTCAAGATCTGGCATCATGGTTGACAGATCTGCTTATTGTATTGTGGATTTGGGTATTGTGGGATGTTGTGATATCAACTCCATAGACACCACTGACAGCTCTGTTTGATTTGGCACTTATTGGGACAGAACTATCAGTGCTGTCTATGAAGGTGCTTCCTGGCCAGTGCCATGCTCTGTCCATACAAATATGAGTTTAAGACCATGCTTCATCTATAATGATGCCAAATCTCCAGCTTACCAGGACTTGGAGGACAATCACAGATTAAATGAATAACTGGTTGACCTTCTTAGCATAAATATAAGCATTTATTGTGCTTCAATACTTGATCAGAAGAGTATAACACAATACAACTACAGATATATCTTCCAAAACCAAAATGCTTAATACCGAGTTACTGACACTTTAAAGCCCAAAAAGTGCTTAACTGACCTCAAGTTGTGGAACCAAAATGAATGTACCATTAGTTAACTAAATTGGGTTTAAGATTAGTATATATTTTTAGGTCTATGTATATTGTCTCATTAACCTCCCAGGCTTTCTATTTATTATTAGATGATCCAAATGTTATGAACTATTATTAATAAACCCATATTGCAGCATTTTTTGTTCCTAAAAACTAAACACAATTATACAGTACAAAAATCTGCCCCCCATCCAAACTCCAATCCCTATCCAAGTACCCACCATAGGATTAAAATCCTCTAGTAAGGTTACTGTAATGCATATTACCCACAATGCATTATAATTAAAACAGGATTAGTCACTTGATAACCATAATGTAGTACTGATGAAAGTGCCATTTCAAAATAAGACATGTAAGGTGGGGTGTGTGCTGTATTTTATTACAGAGGGTTTATCTGTTCCATTATATTTAATTCCTAGATTGAGGCCCTGGACAATTTCCTCTTTTGCCTATGAACATTTTATAAGGTCATGGCAACACCACAGTGCATCTCCTAATGTCCATCTTAGTCTGATATCCCTTTAGTGCTTGCCTTCAGTTGGTTGCTGGATGAATATTTTGCTGGCCCCTCCAGCATCAAAGGAGCTGGCTGTGTTTGTTTTAAAAAATACATGAGGAAGCCCTGAATTTAATGAAACTGGGGACTTATATAGACGTTAGAAACAGACCAGTTGGTTTGTGAGTCAGATCATTTAGGTGAATGGAAATGTGTACCCTTGGAAATGAAGACAGCACAAAGAGCAATGATTCTGTGTATTTATATGTATTATACATATCTCAGTCTGCAAGAAAGAGACAGAAAACAGCCAACATTGTCACAGTAATTGCAGCATTGTGTCCTGGTACCCACCCTAGCATTAATTAAATAAAAATACTATTTTATTTTCATACATGTTATTTTATATAGGAAGAGTGACCATGCACTTGATCATTATTATTCTAAATAGGAATATATAATATTAAAAGGTTAATTACCACATTACTGACCATCAAGAATGTTATCTTATATAATCTTATATATTTATGTAAAATACATAGGTAGCTCAATAACATCCCTTTAATTTGTTACAATTCGCCACAATGGTCGATATAGACTAGAAAGTAATAACATTATTAAAATTAATAATTGCCTGGGAGTGGTCTTATATTCTTATAATTTACCATGGAATTTATTTTGTGTATTAACAAGGTAATTATTTTTTTTTATTATTATTATATTTTTACCTGAATATGAAACTGATGAATCAAACATTTAGGTGTGATTCCAAAAGCAGTGCGAACATGTAGCCCCTCACCTTACATTCGAGTACTACCTTAGTAATTAGTTCATCATGCTTAATTAATCATCAACAGGAGTTATCAGACTCTTTTCAAAAATAAAATTGTAGTTATTTATAATGTATTTCTGCACATTCCCTTCTACTTCAGTGAATTCGCTGCTCACAGGCAAAGCCAGCTTTATATACAGCATCTTACTGTTATAGTAAGACGTTCATACAGAGACATAGACTTAATATCATTTACCAGTGTACATCTGTGGCTTATAATATATATATATATATACACACACGCGTGGGATTTATTAAGCAACTCAAACGCATGCACATCATCTCTTGATTTACTATGCATTATTTATTTTGGGGGGGAAACAGTCCTCACGGTATCTCAGCTCTTCATACCTTATCTCAGGTAAGAAAGTGCTTAGTAAATTCCCCCATAGTGTTATTATGTCCTTTGATCAACATATCTCCTTTTTAGGAATAGCTAGTGACAAAATTGGGTTATAGAATATATATATATATATATATATATATATATATATATATATATATATATATATATATATGTATATATATGTGTGTGTGTGTGAATATATATATATATATATATATATATATATATATATATGTACAGACGACAGATAATACATTTGTAAGCTCATCTGAGAGGCTCAAAGGCAGGACATGCAAATGAGAGACAATGTATCTTACTCTTTGGATCCAAAAATTGTATAAAATTGCTATTTTTTGGATCCCAAGAGTATGATACATTGTCTCTCATTTGCATGTCCTGCCTTTGAGCCTCTCAGATGAGCTTACAAATGTATTATCGGTTGGCATGGTGCAGGATGGAGGAAATCAGTGGGGTCCCTATGCCATGCTGCAATGAGTGGGGTCCCTATGCCTTGCAGTAATGACTGGGGTCCCTATGCCATGCAGAAGTGGGTGGGGTCCCTATGCCTTGCTCTAATGAGTGGGCACCCTATGCCATGCAGTAATGAGTGGGCTCCCTATGCCATGCAGAAATTAGTGGGGTTCCTTTGCCATGATGTAAGGAGTGGGATCCCTATGCCATGTTGTAATGACTGGGGTTCCTATGCCATGCAGAAATGAGTGGAGTTCCTATGCCATGCTATAATGAGTGGGCTCCCTATGCCATGCAGTAACGAATGGGCACCCTATGACATGCAGTAATGAGTGGGGTCCATTTGCCTTGCTGCAGTGAGTGGGCTCCCTATGTCATGCTGTAATGAGTGGAGTCCCTATTCCTTGCTCTAATAAGTGGGGTCTCTATGCCATGCAGTAATGAGTGTTGTCCCTATGCCTTGCAGTAATGAGTGGGGTCCCGATGCCATGCTGTAATGAGTGATGTCCATATGCCATTCTGTAATGAGTGGGGTCCCTATGCCTTGCAGTAATGAGTGATGTCCCTATGCCTTGCTGTAATGAGTGGGGTTTATATGCCATGCAGTAATGAGTGATGTCCCTAAACCTTGCAGTAATGAGTGGGCTCCCTATGCCATGCAGTAATGAGTGGTGTCTCTATGCCATGCAGTAATGAGTCGGCTCCCTATGCTTTAAAGAGTAGGCTCCCTATGCCATGCAGTAATGAGTGATGTCCCTATGCCTTGCTCTAATGAGCGGGCTCCCTATGCCATACAGTAATGAGTGGGCTCCATATGCAGTAATGAGTGGGCTCCCTATACCATGCAGTAATGAGTGGGCTTCATATGCCTTGCAGTAATGACTGGGCTCCCTATGCTGTAATGAGTGGACTCCCTGTGCAGTAACGAATAGGCTCCCTATACCACGCTGTAATGAGTGGGCTCCCTATGCCATGCAGTAATGAGTGGGCTCCCTATGCAGTAATGAGTGGGCTCTCTATGCAGTAATGAGTGGGCTCCCTATACCATGCAGTAATGAGTGGGCTCCCTATACCATGCAGTAATGAGTAGGCTCCCTATACCACGCTGTAATGAGTGGGCTGTCTATGCCATGCAGTAATGAGTGGGCTCCCTGAGCAGTAATGAGTGGGCTCCCTATGCTGTAATGAGTGGGCTCCCTATACCATGCAGTAATGAGTGGGCTCCCTATACAGTAATGAGTGGACTCCCTATGCCATGCAGTAATGAGTGGGCTCCCTATGCAGTAATGAGTGGACTCCCAATGCCATGTAGTAATGAGTAGGCTCCCTAAGCTGTAATGAGTGGACTACCTATGCCATGCAGTAATGAGTGGGCTCCCTATACCATGCAGTAATGACTGGGCTCCCTATGCAGTAATGAGTGGGCACCCTATACCATGCAGTAATGAGTGAGCTCCCTATGCCATGCAGTAATGAGTGTGCTCCCTATGCTGTAATGAGTGGGCTCCCTATACCATGCAGTAATGAGTGAGCTCCCTATGCCATGCAGTAATGAGTGGGCTCCCTATGCCATGCAGTAATGAGTGAGCTCCCTATGCCATGCAGTAATGAGTGGGCTCCCTATGCCATGCAGTGGCTCTTGTTACTGTAGCCTGTGTGGCTCTGCCTGGCTCATGTGCTGTATCACAACATAACTCCTCTTCCAGTCACTGACCTCTTTCTGACTTTCACCAACCCGAGATCATTGAAGCAAACACCCAAATACCAGATTATGTTTTGCTCCCTCTTGTTTTATTCATAATCACTAAGTTATTTGGCCAAGATGATTGCAGGAAGTAACCCCTTCTCTTCCAGTAGGATTTGGACTTCTAAACCAAATAAATACACTTTTTTTTTTTTTACAACAATCATATCTCGTTTTATTTAACATGTTTAATTAATTAATTAATTAATTAACATAAATTATGTTTTGATAAAAATAAAATACTTTCATAAACAATGCATGTAAACAAAAATAGAGTAAATAAATATATTTATCTGGTTTGATCATGTTTCCGAAATACATCTGGTACCCTGATAATTTAACAGATAATTAAAAATTAATAAAATCATTTTTCAGAGAGCTGTATGGGGTGATCTCCTTTGTGTTGTGATCTCATTTACAATATTTCGTTCATTCTAAATCGAATTATTCCAGGATTTTCAACAAAAAATCCTTTAAATATCCCCAAATAGTGCATTTGGTGCTGATTCAGATAAAGATGCTGAGCAGTTGGGATGACTAGTGCAAGTGATGATGTGTTTATCTGGAATCACACACAAGCCACAGCGACTATTTGTGCATTTGTGTGTTTGGACACTGCAGCTTTAAACAGGGGAGAAGATTGGGGGGAGGAGAGATGGGAGAGCCTGGGGGTGTGGGATCCTGCTTGTCAATTTACTACTCAGCATCAGCGTCACGTGACGGCAGCCAGCCCATCTCATTGGTCCAAGGCACGTGTCTAGGATACCGGGCTCCCACGTCACTTGTGAGGCTCTATTAAAAATAAGAACAAAAATCCAGAGTGAAAGTATTTCAGGTCCAGTGAGTGCTTCAAAATATACCCACAGCCTGATCCAGAAGCACTTGGGATATATGTACTGGGAAAGGGGAATTAGGGGGAGCTCAGCCATTTGTATATATGTATGGGTGTGCAGCTATTATATATAATATATATTATTATTATATATATGTCACACACACTCCAGCACAGATTTGATGCATGCATACTGTATAAACACCTGTCTGATGGTGTTTCTGAAGGATTTACATTGGATCTGCATGGAGGAAGCATGAATCTGTCTTGGAGAAGAGGATGCGCTGGATTGCAGAATTGAAACATTAAGGAGAAGGAGAGAAAGAGAGAAAAGAAAAGAAAGAGAGAGAGAAGGATCCTGCCATCACATCGCCTCCTGTCACTGGGAATTTGAATGTTTAGCTGACTGGAGCAAGGGGTGATAGAAAGGGTTAAAGGCAAGAAGAGGATTTGGACTTAAAGCATGGAAGAAAATGATCAGAATAGCAGAGAAGTGGAGCAGCAGCAGCAGGAGTCTGGAGATGAGTCCAACAGGGGGATCCTGCCCATGGCTCCTCACCATAGGATCACTAACTTCTTCATTGATAATATCCTGCGGCCAGAGTTTGGGAGGAGGAAGGAAGGGACAGTCCTGCAAAGGGATGAGCTCCTGTACTCAGCCAGGGACAGTGTGCCCCTCTCTGGGGTAGAGCCTGGCCAGAACAGAGCCAGTGCCACTGATGGAGAAGGGGGCTCCAAAGCCATCACAGTAACTGGGGACAAGAAAGGTGATGGGGATGGGGCATTAAAGCCCAGGGCATTAAGTACAGACCACTCTATGAGCTCAGACTCTGATAGCTCACAAGCCAGCTCCAATGTCAACCAGCAGCCAATGTTGTGGCCAGCCTGGGTATATTGTACCAGATACTCGGACAGACCTTCATCAGGTAAGATAACTGACCAAAAGCCACATAAATATATATATATATTTATATATATATATATATATATATATATAGGTCTGTGTGTGCGTATTGTAGTGCAGATGAAAGTATATATAGTGATAAGTAAGTTATTTAATTTAGCAAATTGTGCCTGTTTTCATATATATATATATATATATATATATATATATATATTTATATATATATTTATGTGTGTGTGTGTGTGAGTGTATTGTGGTGCAGATTAAAGTATATATAGTGATAAGTAAGTTTTTTCATTTAGCAAAATGTGTCAATTTGGTTTTATATATATATATATATATATATATATATATATATATATACACTCACGAATATATGTATATATATATATATATATATATATATACAATCACGAATATATGTATATATATATATATATATATATATATATATATAAATATATATACACTCACGAATATATGTATATACATATATATATATATATATATATATATACACTCACGAATATATGTATATATATATATATATATATATATATATATATATATATATATATATATATAAATGTATAAATATTTAATATATATATTTTTTTTAAATATATATATATATATAGTGTTGTCATAGCAATAAATAAATTACATTTGCAACTTTTAATTAGTTTCCCATATTGTTATCATGCAATGTAAAATAGTACACTGCTATAGTGTGCAGAGAGGGATTTCTAGCTACTAGGAAAGGATTTTGGGTATTAATACCATTTCTTGCTGTGTGACTTTTTTTCTGGGATAATAACTAGCTAACCCCATCCACAAGCCAAATCCTCCATTAAAAATTGAAATGTAAAATTTGTGCAAATTGAATGAGAGTTTAGGCTTATTTGGATCCCACGCTTTCATTATGAAGACAAATCATCTCAGCCCAGCGTCCTACTCACAATTACATAGAAAAGATTTAGCATTTTAAATTGGACATATTATTTCCAGACGCAATGGTTTAGCTTAAAGGATTTAGGAACATTTACATCAATCTGGAGAAGCAAAATTATATTATATACATTAATAACACTAATAAGACTTACTTTTTTTGTTAACGGCTTCAGTGGACATTATTACATATTTTAATATATATTTACAAATACAATTTGAAATATACATAACCAATACTATAAATATATATATATATATATATATATATATATATATATATATATATATATTTATATATATACTTAATTGTATTATTAAAAAATATAATAAAATTGCTTCCCTATGAATTTGACTCCATTGTTCCTCTATAAATCTTTTTCTGCGTTGTTAATATTTAATAACTAAACACGATGGTACAGGCCAAATTTCCTGTATAATATTAGCTTTAATTTTGCCCCCAAAAAGTGAAAACCAATAACTGTTATTGCAATCAACAAATATATAAAACAAGCAGTGCTGATATATATTTTAATGTAATATAACAAATAATTTACACAATAATAAAATGTATAAATATGTAAACAGATATTTAAAGTAATATTTGTTATAAATAGATAGCTAACTAGATATTAAGATATCTTAAAATATTTTTTTTCGACGGATAGTTATTTATTTTATAATTTTTAATTTAAAATCATCCAAAAATTAAACAAATTACATACATTTTGTCCGTAAAACACATTTGCTCTACATTTATTTAGCCATATTTATTTGTCGGTTTAGCCATTTGTAAGCTACATTTGTACTTTAAAAGCGAATTATTGAGCTAGGCTTGGTAACTATATCCCCCTTCTGTATTTAAAAATGGAACGACCTAATATGAGAATTATTTATGATCTAGGCGCCCTGTATACATTAAATGCGATGCTTACTTCAAAAGAAACTGGGATTAATGCGGTAATTATATGTTTTATGGGATAGATGCACAAAAAATCACATAAAATCATCGGTATATCCTTAACAAAAAGTATATATATATATATATATATATATATATATATATATATATATATATATATATATATATATATATATATATATATACTTCCTGTATACTAATTTGTACTGAGCAAAACTGAAACAATTTGTAGAATTTTACATTGATTTATATATATATATATATATATATATATATATATATATATATATATATATATGAATATATTTATATATTTAATTTTATATATATATTTTTTATTGGTAAATCAATTTAAAATTGTAACAATTGTTTCAGTTATGCTCAGTACAAATGAATTGCTGATCATTTGTAGAATATGGGGTGTATTGCCCAGGCTATGTTTGGCTGCCCCTGGGTAAATGATTAATGTGAGTAGTGCTATATCCTCTTTCCAATAGAAAAGCTGCATGCCAGCCCACGTGCCCCCGCATTTTGATATGTGGGTGAGGGAGTCTAGATTGATGGCAAGGTTGTAGTAAAAGCACGTGTGTGGATGTGTGTGTGTGGATGTGTGTGTGGATGTGTGTGTGTGGATGTGTGTAACAAGGCAGGATGGAGGCAGATACTCTGAGAGAGGAGACACTTACACATGCACAATATCCATACAGCTTGATAGTGGGCAATGAGGGGGGTATCTGGAGAATGTACTGTAAATACAGGCTGGGGTGATTTGAGGAGAAACGATTACAGTGAGATGGGAGGGGAGGGATGGAGGGGGAGAGAGGAAGAGAGGGATGTGTGTGAAGAGAGACAGCAAAATAGGAGTGAGGATTGAGGGTGAGATATGTGAAGGGAGAGGGAGAACAGAAGAGAGAGGGGGAGAGAAAGCAAGAAGAGACAGGGAGAGAGATAGCAAGGAGAGAACAGGGGAGGGGAGGGACAGTGAGAGAGAGATAGCAAGGAGAGAACAGGGAGAGACAGGGAGAGAAAGATAGCAAAGAGAGAACAGGGAGAGAGAGAGCAAGGAAAGACAGGGGAGAGAGATAGCAAGGAGAAAACAGGGGAGGGGAGAGACAGGGAGAGAGAGATATCAAAGAGAGAACAGGGAGAGGGATAGCAAGGAGAGACAGGGAGAGAGATAGCAAGGAGAGAACACTAAGAGACAGGGAGAGAGATAGCAAGGAGAGAACAGAGAGAGAGATAGCAAGGAGAGACAGAAGAGAGATAGCAAGGAGAGAACAGTGAGAGAGATAGCAAGGAGAGAACAGAGAGAGATAGCAAGGAGAGATAGGGGAGAGAGATAGCAAGGAGAGAACAGGGAGAGAGATAGCAAGGAGAGAACAGAGAGAGATAGCAAGGAGAGACAGGAGAGAGATAGCAAGGAGAGAACAGTGAGAGATAGCAAGGAGAGAACAGAGAGAGATAGCAAGGAGAGATAGGGGAGAGAGATAGCAAGGAGAGAACAGGGAGAGAGATAGCAAGGAGAGAACAGAGAGAGATAGCAAGGAGAGACAGGAGAGAGATAGCAAGGAGAGAACAGAGAGAGATAGCAAGGAGAGATAGGGGAGAGAGATAGCAAGGAGAGAAAAGGGAGAGAGATAGCAAGGAGAGAACAGAGAGAGATAGCAAGGAGAGACAGGAGAGAGATAGCAAGGAGAGAACAGGGAGAGATAGCAAGGAGAGACAGGGGAGATAGATAGCAAGGAGAGAACAGGGAGAGATAGCAAGGAGAGACAGGGGAGATAGATAGCAAGGAGAGAACAGGGAGAGACAAGGAGAGAGATAGCAAAGAGAGAACAGAGAGAGAGAGTGGGAGAGATATAGCAAGGATAGACAGGGAGAGAGAGTGAGAGATATAGCAAGGAGAGACAGGGAGAGAGAGTGAGGATGACAGAGCAGTGACAATAGAGTGAGTTGTGTAAAGGGAGAGAGGAAGAAAAAATAAACGGGTTTGAGAGGATGAGAGAAAGGAAGCAAGGAGAGACAGAAAAGAAGGCAGAGTGACAGAGGAGGGTGAGAGACAGGGAAAGAGGAAATGAGAGCGATAGGGAAGCTGTAATATGGAGGAAGAATTGGAGTGAGCTGGGATGAGACTGACACAGAGAGCTGAGAGAGTGTGGATGGACAGATGGGAAGAGTGAAGAGATAGGAAGAGAGTTAAAGAGAAACTATAAGATGTAAAAAGAGACACAGAAGGTGATGAAGTGAGACAGAGGCTGGACAGAGAAAGCAATATGAAAACAGGGAGAGAGAGAGAGCAGATAGACAGGGAAAGAGAGGGAATGTGAGAAAGAGCCAGAGATGTGGAGAAAACATAGGAAGAGAGTGACAGAAAAAGAGATAGTAGGAGAATAGCTTGGAGAGAGTGAGAGGAAAAGAGAGGGTGAGGAAGATTGTGATAGGGAGGGAAGGAAAGTGAGAGAGAAAAGAATGGAGAAACAAGAAAAGACAGCAACATGGAAAGAGAGAGGCGGGGATACACATGGAAAGAGAGGGACAGGGATACACATGGAAAGAGAGGGACAGGGATACACATGGAAAGAGAGAGACAGGGATACACATGGAAAGAGAGGGACAGGGATACACATGGAAAGAGAGAGACAGGGATACACATGGAAAGTGTGGGACAGGGATACATATGGAAAGAGAGGGACAGGGATACACATGGAAAGAGAGAGACAGGGATACACATGGAAAGAGAGGGACAGGGATACACATGGAAAGAGAGGGACAGGGATACATATGGAAAGTGAGAGAGAGAGAGGCAGGGATACATATGGAAAGAGAGAGGCAGGGATACATATGGAAAGAGAGAGAGAGAGGCATGGATACAAATGGAAAGAGAGAGGCAGGGATACATATGGAAAGATAGAGAGAAAGGCAGGGATACAAATGGAAAGAGAGAGGCAGGGATACATATGGGAAGAGAGAGGCAGGGATACATATGGGAAGAGAGAGGCAGGGATACACATGGAAAGAGAGGGACAGGGATACACTGGAAAGTGAGAGAGAAAGGAATGGAGAAACAAGAAAAGACAGCAACATGGAAAGAGAGGGACAGGGATACACATGGAAAGAGAGGGGCAGGGATACTCATGGAAAGAGAGGCAGGGATACATATGGGAAGAGAGGGACAGGGATACACATGGAAAGAGAGGGACAGGGATACACATGGAAGGAGAGGGGCAGGGATACACATGGAAAGAGAGGGGCAGGGATACACATGGAAAGAGAGGGACAGGGATACACATGGAAAGTGAGAGAGAAAGGAATGGAGAAACAAGAAAAGACAGCAACATGGAAAGAGAGGGACAGGGATACACTGGAAAGTGAGAGAGAAAGGAATGGAGAAACAAGAAAAGACAGCAACATGGAAAGAGAGGGACAGGGATACACATGGAAAGAGAGGGGCAGGGATACTCATGGAAAGAGAGGCAGGGATACATATGGGAAGAGAGGGACAGGGATACACATGGAAAGAGAGGGACAGGGATACACATGGAAGGAGAGGGGCAGGGATACTCATGGAAAGAGAGGGACAGGGATACACATGGAAAGAGAGGGGCAGGGATACACATGGAAAGAGAGGGGCAGGGATACACATGGAAAGAGAGGGACAGGGATACACATGGAAAGAGAGGGACAGGGATACACATGGAAAGAGAGGGGCAGGGATACACATGGAAAGAGAGGGACAGGGATACACATGGAAAGTGAGAGAGAAAGGAATGGAGAAACAAGAAAAGACAGCAACATGGAAAGAGAGGGACAGGGATACATATGGAATGAGAGGGACAGGGATACACATGGAAAGAGAGGGACAGGGATACACATGGAAAGAGAGGGACAGGGATACACATGGAAAGAGAGGGACAGGGATACACATGGAAAGCGAAAGAGAGGCAGGGATACATATGGGAAGAGAGGGACAGGGATACACATGGAAAAAGAGGGACAGGGATACACATGGAAAGAGAGGGACAGGGATACACATGGAAAGAGAGAGAGAGGGATACACATGGAAAGAGAGGGACAGGGATACATATGGAAAGAGAGTGGCAGGGATACATATGGAAAGAGAGGGACAGGGATACTCATGGAAAGAGAGGGGTAGGGATACACATGGAAAGAGAGGGACAGGGATACACATGGAAAGAGAGGGACAGGGATACACATGGAAAGAGAGTGGCAGGGATACATATGGAATGAGAGGGACAGGGATACATATGGAAAGAGAGGGACAGGGATACACATGGAAAGAGAGGGACAGGGATACACATGGAAGGAGAGGGACAGGGATACACATGGAAAGAGAGGGACAGGGATACTCATGGAAAGAGAGGGACAGGGATACATATGGAATGAGAGGGACAGGGATACATATGGAAAGCGAAAGAGAGGCAGGGATACATATGGGAAGAGAGGGACAGGGATACACATGGAAAGAGAGGGACAGGGATACATATGGGAAGAGAGGGGCAGGGATACACATGGAAAGAGAGGGGCAGGGATAAATATGGAAAGAGAGGGGCAGGGATACACATGGAAAGAGAGAGACAGGGATACTCATGGAAAGAGAGGGACAGGGATACACATGGAAAGAGAGGGACAGGGATACACATGGAAAGAGAGGGACAGGGATACACATGGAAAGAGAGAAAGAGGCAGGGATACATATGGAAAGAGAGGGACAGGGATACTCATGGAAAGAGAGGGACAGGGATACACATGGAAAAAGAGGGACAGGGATACATATGGAAAGAGAGGGACAGGGATACACATGGAAAAAGAGGGGTAGGGATACACATGGAAAGAGAGGGACAGGGATACACATGGAAAGAGAGAGAGAGGGATACACATGGAAAGAGAGTGGCAGGGATACATATGGAAAGAGAGGGACAGGGATACACATGGAAAGAGAGAGAGAGGGATACACATGGAAAGAGAGGGACAGGGATACACATGGAAAGAGAGGGACAGGGATACATATGGAAAGAGAGGGACAGGGATACACATGGAAAGAGAGAGGCAGGGATACATATGGAATGAGAGGGACAGGGATACATATGGAAAGAGAGGGACAGGGATACACATGGAAAAAGAGGG
>CM050166.1:411181187-411183687 GCA_027410445.1 Discoglossus pictus | reverse complement strand
AAAAAATCATTTTATTAAGCTTACAATGTGTTATTTATATTCTTATACATTTTTGAAAATCCCCAACTGTATTTTAATTAGTACATTTTGTTTATAAATATACTACTAGTAGATATGCAGTCACAAACATAAAATATAAAAAAAAATAAACAATGGAACACAATTATAATATTAGAAAAAAAATTAAAAAATTGCGTTCTTTGTATGTATTGTTACCACTAGATTTTTATTATTTTTAATTGTATAATAATATAACAATTTGAAACTAACAAATTAATCTATTTTCATTACATTTCAAATGAAAATAAAATAAGACAATAGCAATTTTACTTTAATACTTTTCAGGTCATTTTACGATCTAGCTTACATGTTGTTTGCTTCATAATATAAAAAATGTTATTTATATATCTGTGATGCTCCAATTAATTAAATAATTCGCCTACTTGAACAGTACTCCCCCTCTCTCACTGTAATACTTGGCTAAATGTTTGGTACATGGGGAGATTTTATTAAATGTAACTTTAAAGAATAAATCAGCAGAATAAATGAACAGCAGGGTGAATCTGCCATGTACAATGCATGTTCCCAGAAGGAAGGTATACCCTTTAAGCACATAAGGGGTTAATTAACCATGTTGTGATAGAACATGTTTCATAGGCTCCTTCTGTAGGTAATTAAAATGTAAAGTTGACAGAAGAGGTGACCCAGTATAAGTCAATGAGTCATAATCAATAGTAAGTTCAAACTCTGTATTTATTGTACATCAAAGGATTGTGATGTTAAATAACAGGGATCTTGTGTGGAAATATGAGGCTCAGATACTCACATAAAACAGGACAAATCCATGATATCAGGAGGAACTTATTACTTAAATGTAATAATTTGATCCCACACAGGGCTTGGACATCCGAATTTTATTATTATTCATTCTGATCTTTTTAAGGTTTCTCTTTTAAATGTCTTCATTTCTAATACATGATTAGATTTCATAGGATGATTTCAGCTCCAAATAAACTTTCATGGAGCATGGCGGTAATAAAAAGGGAATGGATGTTTAATTTTAAATAATATATGAAATATTGAAGGTTGTGGGTACTCTGCAAATAGCAAGGAAAGCTTCTCAAGTGATAGTGGTCTGTATTTAATTTCTGGAGTAAAATCACTAAATGTTCTGCAGTTCCTCGCTTTGTAAACTAGTGTCTGTAATAAAAAATATCTTGCAATTTAATTATTTTAGTTGTATATTTGTATATCAAATTCTTTAACATAGCCGTATCATTTTTATGATTTTTTTGTGTTTACATTTTTTATTAAATCGATGTTAACAATGTATTTTTGAATGGAATAGCCACTGGCTCCCTGATTTCTTTCTCTTTTTTTTTTCTCCAACTAACTGTTCCAATTTATTATCTAGTGTGCCTGCCAAAAAATTAATGAGAGGGTTTGGAAAGAGCCCATTGAAAGGTAGTTGGCATGTGCAGTTCTGTGATATGTGGGCAAATGAGGATAGCAGGATGGGCTAGCACAAATTTTTATTTTGTTGCACAGGGTATTGAGTGTATTAGGAAATCTATCTATCTATCTATCTATCTATCTATCTATCTATTTATCTATCTATTTATCTATCCATCCATCTATCTATCTATCCTTTTGTCTATCTATCTATCTATCAACACCCTTTTATATACATCCATACATACAAAATGTATCCAAAAAAACAATAAAAAAACAGAAAAAGTAGCAGTGAAGTTACATTCTCTCAAGTGTGACACCCATGTATTTACTACGCACTATATTATATGGTGACAAATGATGTCACAGCCTTTCTAACCTCATCTCAGCTATTTGAAATGGCTAGTAAAGTTTTAGTAAATCCCCCAAATGTTCTGCATCTTTGGATGCTCAGTTTTGCTGCCAATGTGAAGACAAATGTTTTGGTCAAGCAAACTGGCTATATATGGTTTTCAAAACTAAATCAATCAATCTATCCATCCATCCATCCATCCATCCATCCATCCATCCATCCATCCATCCATCTATCTATCTATCTATCTATCTATCTATCTATCTATCTATCTATCTATCTATCTATCTCTCCCTCAATCTATCTATCTATCTATCTATCCATCCATCTATCTATCTATCCATCCATCTATCCATCTATCTACCCATCTATCCATCCATCTATCCATCCATCCATCCATCCATCCATCTATCTATCTATTTATCTCTCCCTCAATCTATCTATCCATCCATCTATCTATCTATCTATCTATCTATCTATCTATCTATCTATCTATCTATCTATCCATCCATCTATCTATCTATCTATCCATCCATCTATCTATCTATCTATCTATCCATCCATCTATCAATCTATCTACCCATCCATCCATCCATCCATCCATCCATCCATCCATCCATCCATCCATCCATCCATCCATCCATCCATCCATCCATCCATCCATCTATCTATCTATCTATCTATCTATCTATCTAT